>JAFBJU010000243.1:47309-62139 GCA_016785305.1 Colistium nudipinnis | reverse complement strand
CTCTCTTTCTCTCTCTCTCTTCTCTCTCTCTCTCTCTCTCTCTCTCTCTCTCTCTCTTCTCTCTCTCTTTCTCTCTCTCTTTTTCTCTCTCTGAGGTCTGGCCATCATGTCGGGGAGTGTCTGCTGACATCTTAACAGGCTAAATCTGCACTATTTCCGACTTTCTTTTTTAACATACAAGTCGTCATGGAATTTTGGAATGTTGTTGGAACTTTTTTTAAGTGTAAAATCAGGTGTCGTGTGGCTCCGTTGCAGGAAAAAAAAAAAAGCCATATACCTCCCCACTTTCAGGAGATGGTGATTACGTTCTGTATTTTATTATGTAGTCTGAACATGCCCTCTCATGCGTTTTCCTTTTTAAATCCCTTTTTTTTTTTTTTTTTTTAATATGTACCCATTTATACTCCCATTCATCTGCTCGAGCTCATAATTTCTGTATTTATTTTGTGGCCGCTCCAGTTGTGCCGGTAACGGATAAACTGGGAGCTCTGTGATCTCCTTGATTGGATAAATACGCTTTCCTTTATGTGGTTTTGGGGTTTGGGGAAATGAGCGCGGAATCAAGGATTTGGTGCTACTGCTTGTCTGGCCCGAGCGGTCTCCCTCTCTATCCCCCACTCTCTCTCTCTCTCACCTCTCTCTCTCTCTTTGTCTCTGCTGCTGCTGCTGCTGCAGTGGGCCATGCCTGCAAATGAGCACCCAGCAGACAGCAATTATTCAGCAAGCCCCGCCGCAGCACCCCTCCTTTCATACAGTATACGCACACATATTTGACTCACTCGCTCTCTCGCCTTTAAATGTTTTTCTGCGTTCGTAACGCAAATGTCTCTGAGAACACAATTCGGTGGTGATTAAACACAGAGTAAGGAGAAAGGAAATAGGCTTCTGGTAATTTGTTGGAATTTTTTTATCTCTGGGGACTCAATTCCCTCAGGAGAGGGTGAGCGTCGCATCCCTTTCTGACATGAGTTAATGTGACACAACAATACACACACACACGCACACACACACATTTCTTATGCTCAGACATGGCAAAAAAAAACAACTCACACCCCACCCCCAACAACATCTCCATCCTCATCCAATGCAGTGCAGACATTGGTCTGGTTGCAGAGTGTGTGTGTTTGTGTGTGTGTTTGTGTGTGTGCGCGTGTGCGTGTGTGTGTGTGCGTGCGTGCGTGCATTGGGGGGGTTAGACCTATGCAGTGCAGCCACTGTGTTTTTTGTCTCTCATCTTTTTCTTCCCCCTGTGTTTCTCTGCAGAAGCCGGTGCCGTGCCTCCCCCACCACCACCACACCACCACCACCTGCACCATCACCACCACCTTGTGCCCTCTCTACAGACAAAAAACCCTGGAATAACTGCCCCGGCCGACCAGGTAAGATTCGATTATTATATATTTATTTTCCTCTGAGATGCAAGCCGGTGGGAGTAGCAGTTTATTCATTGTTTTGAAAATCACCAGAAACACAGCAGAGACGAAGAATAAATGTGGTTGTCAACATTTATAGCAGTGATGCATACTGGGAACAGGCATTTTAATATTGAACAGCCAGGAACAGGAAATCATAAGAATTTATATATTTTTTGTTTTTGTGCCGTCTTTGCTCTCATCTACCCTTTACGACGATTCTTATCTTATTATTGTCCATATTCACTGCAGCAGTAGTGTGTGTGCGCGGATGTGTGTCTGTGTGTGTGACGTTGGTTGATGTTGTTATAAGCCAGGGGCTGTATTTGTGTATCCATGACCTTTAGTCTCTGTGAGGGAGCACGTCTAGACAAATGTTTACCACTATATACAAAATCACATTTTGATTGATTTATTTCAGGGTTTTTTTTGTTTTGCTCGCTGGAACAAATCACGACATCTCTTGGAAATAGCGGCGGTTGTGATTATATTTAGAATCCGAGGCCGCCGCGGCACGTGGCCACCGGTGGTTTGCGGCTGGTAGCCAACAGATTGTTGGTGGTTTTCTCGGCAGTAGCGACGCTGACGCGTTAGTCTGTGTGTCAGAGAGGGCTGTCACCAGTTGGCCCGGGAGGAGCCACGAAACCCTACGGGTGGTTTTGGGTGCGAGCAGGTGGTGATGGATGCGATGAGACGCCACATCCGACCCCCTGTCTCTACCTCCTCTCTTTAATTCAGTTTTAGGCCTCCCTCCTCCGTGATAGATTTCCGTCTTGTCCTTGCCAATCGTTTTTTTTTGTCTAATTTTGTAGCGTAGGCTCTCAGGCGAGCTGTCTTATCCTGGGAAGCGTGTCCTTGGGATGACACGCCATGGCGTAGCACGGGGGAAGGACGTGAGGACAGAGACGCCCTCTGCCTGTCCTCCTGTGAGGTCACACATGGAGATGTGTCCCCTAGCCCCCCCCCAACTCCACTTCCTCTTTCCTCTCCTGCCAGAGACACGTCCTCGCGGCCAGGTCGTGGTTGGATGCTGAGGCCACCCTATAACCAACTGTTGCTATGGTGACCAGGCAGAAAGCTGTGGGAGAGGGGGACATAGCTGGGAGGTCAACACTGCTGTTGGTCAGCAAGACCTTTGATGATGATTATGATGGAGGAAAAAGTGGGTGGAGCAGAAATGTTGAGTGTGAAAGAAAAGGACATTGTCTCCAACGCATTCCAGGTCTCCAACTGTCAAATGGAAACATATCCATGAAAAATACCCAGTTCAACCCAGTTGACAGTTAAACTGCATTGTGGGAAGTATTGGCAACGAGTGGTTTTAGGCTATTGGGGTGTCAACCACGTGTATGAAACCGCAGTGCCGTGATGAAGTCAAAGATCAGGACTCTCATTTCATTTGTGTGTTGTCGCGGTTTGTGCGATGTGGAATTGTTAAGCCGGGATGAGTGTGTGTTGTTTGAGTGTCACTTTCGGAGGAGAGGACAGGGGCAGTTGAGGATTTGACTTTGACGGAATTGGCCTGGAGTGTCTGTTGACAAGTGATACGAGGCTGCGTGTCAAAGCTGTGAGACCAAGATGAGGCCGAGCCACAGAGGCAGATGGGGCCGAAGGGAACAGACATCAGAGCGAAGCGGGTGAGACGTTTGTGTTTAGGAGGACTTTGCCACGATGCTGCATGAGGGGCGGGAACAAAAAACACAAACCTCATAGGCTGTAAAATCTCTACAGGCTGGAGTCCATACTTCACATTTTTGAGCATCCCTCGCATTCTCTGCCCCTCAGGCTCCGTTCTTCACGCCCCGTCCGAACACGTCCATTGATGAATGTGTGTGTGTGTCACACCTCGAGGCCTCTTCAAAAAGCCTCCAGGTCCAGGAGATATATTAATTGACAGACCCTGTGCCCGAATCTTAAGTGCAGCTGTTGCCTCGGAGGCAGAGACCTGCACCTGGTCCTGCCCGGTTGTCATAATCCAGCGTGTTACAGGAAAAACGCACATTTGTCGTGCTCAAGCTTCAACTACACTGGAATCGCCCCTCAATCAGTTCACTTCAGGACCCCTCGATCGGATTCATTTCTGTCTCTTACTTGTCATAATTCCTTCTGAGATAAATCATTTGAATATGACATTGTTTTTTTATGATTTATGTTTACTGTGTGAAAACAGAAAACAAAGTCTGTCTGAATTGTCAAATACATTTCCTTGTCCAACTTCAAGGAGTTCAGCACTGCTCAGAGAGTCCGGAATCACACGACGCAATTACTCGCACTAATCGGCGCCCGTGATGAAAAAAAGATAATGGGAAGGCGGGGAGCGCTTAACTCCAAATCTGCACTGCTTATTAACGCGCAAATGGCGTGGAGGAATTGCGGAGGAATGTGCAGGATTCATCTCAGTCATTTCCGAGGCTGAAAGTTATTATATCGGGATTGGCGGCTGTTTCTTTAGTTTGATTTTGTAATCGTGGTATTGTGGAATGCGTGGCAGGAGTGCACGCCCTTGAACCCCCTCCGCCTTGACTATGGTTCCTCTTCGCACGTGTTTGTGTTTGTGTTGTGTTTGTCGCCTGGCCAGAGGGTGTGCGTGTCGGAGTTTGTCTGCGGGGAGACGGGAGGCCGTCCGTGTGCATTATAGATGAGGATATGGACAGCCGAGTTGAAAGAGACCTCAGAGGGGGAGGCCCCTTGTCAAACGTTTAAGGCCGGAGCCGCAGGTTGGACCACAGACACCGTCCCAGCAACCACTGCTGCTCTGGCAGCCATGTCATCAGCATCAATCACCTCGCTCTCTGGTGTCGGCTTCCATTTTTACTCACATCTATCACTCTTATTTCTACAAAATCAATGTGTGGGTTTTATTTAAAAAAAAACTAAAACATGGGGGTTTTATTTGACTAAAGTGCCTCCTCGAGACCCCGCGGAGGTACTGTGGGATTTCTAAGAAACCCAATCTGACTTCCCATTTTTAGAATTTCCCACATGCAAGAGGAGGCAGCACACAGTGACATCATACACGCAAACACACCGGCAGCCATATTTGTTTCTCCTCCTCCTGTCACTAAATATGGGTAAAATATTAATGAAGTATTTTGTAGTGCTGGAAATTCCTGTTCATGTCAGTATTGGATGCTTTGCATGCTGCATATATTCTTTCGGAGAAACATGGATTCTTGCACATGCCCTCTCAACATTTTTTCGTGTGGCACGGTTGCAGTTTGTGGTTATGGAAACTCAGCTATGATTCATTTATGGCTACATTTGGCCAACTTAAACACTAAAAGGCCAAACTGGAATTTTTCCTCTGACTCACCTCGTCTCCGTCCATCACCCCTGACCTCCGAAACGTTACTTTCTCTACCAGCGTTCATTTGTGTTGTTTTTATTCTTTTTTTACATAACGACCACAATCCTGTTGCACATTCATTAGAATAGCAATAGATTCCCGGCATATTGGATCTGTCAGGCCTCAGCGCCTCAGTGTAAATCACTGCCCACTGTGCCAAAAATCAATTCAGAGCCTGCAATGAATTATATGACTTCATCCCTTTCATAACACAGCGATCGATTGCTATTTCTTTTATTTATTTGTCTGCATTCTGATTGCTGTGTATGATTGACCCTGAATTAGGGTTACGGATGAGTCATGCTTTAGGATTAGTGTTTTTTTTGGTTTGGCTCAGTAATACAGAGTAATGCTTCTTAAAAAAACGTATTTAGACAATTCTGCCAATATCTTCCTTTTCATTTTATCCTTCATCTCTTCTGGTGGCTCGAGAAATCAAAAACACTCAGCGCACGCTGCCCAGATTAGGATTCATTTCCTCCACTCTGATGTTGAAGTCAAATCTGTGGATTAGGCCGGCCGTTGACCTCCTTCCCTTCTTTTCCTCTATCCTCCACTCTTCCCTCCCCTCTGTCCTTTTTTCCTCCTCTCCCCTTTGCTTTCTGTTTGACCCGTTTGGCCTTTTAGTCCCACCTGGGAGGAAGACGCTGGTCAAGACAAATGTCAGACTGAAAAATAAAACGCACAGCCACGTGTGTCAATTTGACAATTTTCTGTTTGTTTAACCCCATTTGTGCCTCCCATTAAATGGATGCCGGGGGGTTTAATTGCCATTGTCATTGACTGATAACATTGTGGAGTTGTCACATGATTTATAAATGATGTAATTAATCAGATTGTTGATAAGATAAGATGTTCATGTAAAAAAATATATATATATTTTTTTGTTATTTCTGAATTATTCATTAATCAAATTAAAAACATGGCTTCAATGTTCTCTGTACGAGGGAGGCTGCCCTCACTACGCCTGTTTAAAAACACGTGGCTTTAAGTATATGGCTTTTTTTTTCCCTCCTTGATATTTTTGGGCTGTGTAACTGCACATCTCTTCCTCCATTTTTACTCTCATCCCTTTCTTTTCCTGGCCGAGTTCCTGGCCGTGCAGCCTTCTCCCAGAGGAGAGATTACTTCCTGTGTGACTGTACTTTTTCTTTTTTGCTCTTATGCCGCACGTCCATCACTTTTCTTCCCTTTCCAGCCTTCCTTCTATATTATCTTCTCTCTGCCCTAGAGAGTTATTTATGTCTTTTTGCCTCCTCCGCTCTGTTTGCTGTGGAGAAACACTTTGTTTTCGGGCTTTTTCTTATTTCATTTAAATCATTTTACTTTCATTATCCAATTCACCAGTCCACGGGCCACTCAAGAGAATTAAGCAAATATTATAAGTCAGTAACATTTAAAAGTTAATCAGCGAGGTTACGATTCAAGAGCTTTTTGGTTTTACCCTTTATTTCTCTTTTAAACTTAAAATCTATTCCCTGGCTGTATGAAAAAAAACAAAGTCATATACGATATATTTACAAATAGCTTGATATATTTAACAATAGCATAAAACTGTGATGTAAAGCATTTCTTTTTTAAACGTTGTCCAACGCTGCAAAAAAAAAAGCTGTGATTTGCAAAAAAATTAGAAGCTATTCTTGAATGGAAAACTCCAAATTCTTCATGTCCTTCCTTCTTGGTGACTTCTGCTTCCCTGTCTTTTTTTTACTCCAGGCCTCTCCAATAAATCATCCTCCTTCCTGTTTGGAGAATCTCTGCAACCCCCTCCCCCCCCCCTCCTCCTTTTTTTTTTACTCCAGGCCTCTCCAATAAATCATCCTCCTTCCTGTTTGGAGAATCTCTGCAACCCCCTCCCTCCCCCCCCCTCCTTTCACACAGTTTTAATGTTAACAGGATGCTCTGTGTTTTTACCTCCTCACGGTCCCAAAGCAAAGCAAACACGAAAATCTCTCTTACTTCGTGGGCCTTCTTTAGCCTCAACTCATCCCTTTGACTCGGCCCCAGTGGACCAATCCAGGAATCTGACAAATCTTTAAAAAAAAAACAAAAAAAAAACAGCTCACTAGTGGAGTCTGTCTAGTTGGCACGCAGAGGACAAATTCACTTGTAATCACTTGTTTATGGAAAACAATCCTTTTTCTTTCAAATTAATATATTCTCTGAAGTTGTTTTTACATCGTTTTTTCCCCCCGAAAGTCTCAGCTTTCCATTTTGTTTAGGTTTTCAGTGCTGTTTAAGCAAAAGCATCCATTGGCCTTCGGAACTATGTTTTGTGTAGAGTAAACCAAAATCCTGGAAAAACATGATACTTTTTTTTCAGGTTCCCTGCATGTTGGGCCATCTAACATATGACAGGAAAGCACAGACACCCACCTGAGCGCACACCCAGGACAGACGGGATTTTATTTTTATTCCGGCCTTGTTGATTTTGTACATCCGATCAGCAGCTTCGTGGCCAGACGGTTTGGATTAGCGGCGCTCGCAGACTCTTGGCGGCAGAACCTGGGTTGCCAGGTCCAGGGTTATACCGCAGAGACTGGACGACCCATATTTCAGCTGATGTTTTGGCTGGCATTGGTGATTAAAAACCATAAAATATAAATAATACGTGCAGATAAATCTGGTACGTGCCTTAGTCATGCAACGAAGTCTCCCCCTGTAATCCATATTTTAAAATAAATCAATTATTTATCCCAGCAAGACTGACTCCAGATCAGGACAAACAGTCATGCCATCCACACACACACACACAGACTGGCTGGTTTTGATTGGCCATCGTGCTGGTTTGGTCAAACAGACCTGGGAACCCTGCTGCCTCCGTGTTGAATATGAATCTGAGATGATCGTGGACTATCCAGGCGGGATTTAGAGCCTAAAGCCTAACGATGGCTTAGGCTCGTCTCCAAACCGCTCTTTCATCTGTGTTGTTTTTTTGTGACCCTGCAGCTGATTGTCCTTTCTCTCACGGCCATGCAGGTCAGAGCAGACCCTCGGCACTCGTCCGTTCCATCCGCCAGTGAAGACAGCTCCTCACCTCAGGTAAGCTGACGAAAAAAAACACACACCTGAAAGGTCTACGCATGCTAATAATAATAATAATAATAATAATAATAATAATAATAATAATAATAATAATAATAATAATAATAATAATAATAACTTATATAGCGCCTTTCCAAAAAACAAATATTTGTAGATAATATAAGTCAAATATTACTTTATATTTTAGGAAAACATAGGATCCAAGCTCAGATATGATTAACTCAGGGTTTCAATCTCAAAATGTAATTGAATTTCCTTTGCTTGAGTACAGTGATTCTTCTCACACTTAAATAACTTAAAGAAAAAAAAACATTGTCAAGTCTGGCCCGCTGCCAGATGGTAGTGCACTTCCATCCCGGTTCTCCCATGGCATTTCGCACTGTTTCCATGACTCATCTGGCCCAGGAGTCAGATCTAAGTGGCTGCACTCACCCAGATGATTAGCTCGGCTGTTTATGAATGTGGGATGGTGCCCACCAACGGAGGGGAAGGGGAGGGGATAAGGGTTGGTTGTTTGGGTTGATGTCATGCAAGATATTTTAGTTGTGGGGTTCAAACTCAGCTTGACCTCGTGGTTTGTTTTTTTTTAGCTTGTGCTGCTGAAATGAGTTTGTGTTACATGACAGGGAAGAAAACAGAGCAATCTAAATGTAGATTTGGTGGCTAAGTGTTCAGAGAAGTCTTCTGTTTTCGTGTGTGTGTGTGTGTGTGTGTGTGTCTATATTTAGCTCATGTTAACAATGTGTTTGCTCAGCCAGTGATGCGGGTTGGTGGATGCGTCAGTGAGAGGGGTGTGTTTGTTTGCGTGCGCAGTTGAGTCTGTGGAGGCTTCAGCCATAAAGGATGGGAGAGACGGAGGAATGAGCCAAAAAAAACATGTTTAATGGCTGCAAATGTAGAAGGGACATCAATAACCCAACAAACAACCAGCTATGTGTGTATTGATGAACTTAAAAGGCTCGGTCCAGCCTCCCAACCCCGGGAGCCCTGCCTGCAGGATCTGCTGACCTATTTATGGATCCATAACATGGTCAAAGTCTGCTCTCCGCAGCCAGCATCCTCCTCTCCTGACCGCCACCAGCTCGGGCCCCTCCCTGCCCCCGGATCCCGTGTCACCATGGGAACCGTGACACCGTCAGCACGGAGGGTGGGGCTGCTGCGTGCCAGGAAGCCTCTAGCTGTCTGCTGTGCGTGGAGGCCGGAGGTAGAAAGGAGGCGAGGGGGTGACACAGCAGTCAGATTGAATTCAACTTTAAATAGTGTTGAAGAAAATATGTGACATGCATAACAGAATAAGATCCTTCAATTTGTCATGAAATAGAAGTGAAATTACAAAGCGCAAATCATTACCAGGAAATGACAGTAGCTTGATTTAAACATAAGCTGAAATGTTTCTTATTTGAAATCAAATGGCCAATGATACAACTTTACAGTTATTATCCTTTTTTTTTTCTTTTATACTGATGAAACTAGTGAACATATGAGCTGCAGCATCATGGCGGCGTGGTGACCTGGGGTCCGTTTTGAAATGACTGAATACGCGTGTGATGGAATGCATAGATACAGACTAACCATTTGAAGTACAGCAGTGTCTCCTCGTCTTCCGGTCAGTAGATTCTCGGCCAGTTATGAGGACTGTGATGTTGTCGATGGGGCTCCGTTCAAAGAAAGCCATTTGAAATGCCTTGAAGCTCTTCAATATAGAGGCCCTATTTATGTAGGCGACACACTAGGAAGGATAAGCCCTACTGTCAATATTTTTCAAAACTCTAACACAATCCTCGAATGTGCAAATTAGACTTCCACTCATGGTTTCATTGAACCGCCTTTTGACATTTCAAGAAAAAAAAGGCAGGTAGTGAAACTATTCATTCATGTATTTCACTTGCTCACATTTTTAATTGCCAATATGTTAGATAAAAAAATGTGAGGTATGAGGATGAGGGGTATTTCCAATATTATGTTATTGCTGCGGCCCCAATGTCTGTGTGGCTCATTTCGCGCCTCACAGATTAGCCACTTCCTATTTGATCTTGAGGAAAATTGACATATTAATAAAAAAAAGAGCCATAGTTTTATTTGACTTCAATGCAAAAGGAGGCATAAGGAGTTTCAATGAAGCCTTGTCTAAAGGTCACATAATCTCAGTGCCCCTATACCGCCTGTCTTACGGTACTTAATCTGCAAGGAGTGGAATTATCGCTGCACCTCTTGTCAGCAGGAGTGTTGTTTGTGTCTGTGTGTGTCTGTGTGTGTCTGTGTGTGTCTGTGTGTGTGTCTGTGCGTGTGTCTGTGTGTGTGCCTCACTCTCCATGCTGGTGCTCACCATATACACAGTTCATTCACACTTCATTGGCAGTGCTCATTATGCCTACAGGCCCCGCACATCTTGCTGAGTCAACAAAACTTAATCCGCCCGTCTGCTGATACGGAGGAGGAGGAGGAGGAGGAGGAGGAGGAGGAGGAGGGGAGGAGGAGGAGGAGGAGGTGGAGGTGGAGGAGGAGGAGGAGGAGGAGGAGGCTCCTGGATTCTAGGTTAATTACGGGTCCCGGCAACCTTGCCTGTCCTTCTGCCCTCCCAGCGGCTCCTGTTCATTGTGTCACTTACCCATCAGCCATTGCAACTGTGTTCATGCGGCCTGTAATACTGACCCTATTCTAAATGCTCTACTTTTATTTATAACGTTGATTTATACGTATTCCCATTCACGTGCTACTAAAGAGGGTAGCGTTTATTCGTTTAAGCATTTTGGATGAGATAAAACAGCCTCTTATTCTCTGAATTGGTTCAAAGTTTGGTCGGAAAAATATTGGCAATCACACGAAACACACACTCAGCCACTCACACAGGGGATTAAGGCCAGGTTGGCCTACTGAGTGTGGCTGCCAGAGATTCCATCCTCCCTCCTAAATGGATGGTGGCATTCCGATGTGAGCGGAGGCGTGATGGGTGACCCAGATTTGGGCGGGGCTGGTGGAGGGGTGGGGGTCGGTCACAGACAGGGGAGGGAAGTGAGGTCGGATTAAAGGATGGGGTGGGGTCTACTGCGTAGAAGGTAGTTCGTGTGAGACGAAAATCCTGCCGCCAGGTTAGGTTGCAGATGATGTTTCTTTTTCTTTCTTTTTTTTTTTACTCCTGCTGATGTTTATTGAACCCTGTGGAGGTTCGGGGGTTATTACGGTTTCATTCCCATGGTGAAAAGGTTCATTTGACCTGGCTCCAGAAGTCAATCCTCGTCTGCAGCTAATAGCCATGTCCGCCTTTAATAGAGCTTTTCCTGCTCATAAAAGCAACAAAAAAAAAATGTTACTCTGCTTTGTGAAATAGCCACAAGGTAAATTAAAGACTGACCCCAGACTGACTCAGTTCTCAAATTGTGGGAAATATATTTTTTTCCCCCAGCAGTGCAGAATAGGTCTCACACTAAGCCTGACTGCTTATTCCGCAGTGTTATGTCTAGAATCATGCCCGTCGGATACTTTGGCCCTTTCTCTCTAACTCTCCAGAGTGGTAACAGCGAAAATGAAACGATGAGAGAAGGAGACATTATGACATGCCAGGGTGTGGCTTTTTTTATTAGGAATCATCTATCTGGCTCGATTGTATTGAGAGGAAAGCAAGGAAGAATTATAGATGCAATAATTGTAGTATTTGATAATGTTAATAATGGTGGTAATTATATCTTCTGGCCGACGAATCTCAAATCTAACATCATTTGTTCGCTGTGTCACGTCCCCGGTGGCGGCGTCTGCCCAAATTTGTTTTTTTTTTAAATCAGATAAGAACACAGAGGATTCATCCCAGGTGTGTTGCTTCTTTTGCAGGGTGTGTAGCGTGATATTGCCAAAACAGCAGCTGAAAACAGGTCAATGCATCACGAGCTGGTTTTCGGCCATAGCAACAGCTGGGAAGAGTTTTTATTATTTTTTTAAGTCCCAGACATTTTGGCCCAGTATCTTTTTTTTTCCTCCTCCCTCGTCTCCTTCTACTCGTTTTTTTTTTTTTTTTTTTTTTCTTTCGTTTCTCTCTCTCTCGCCCTCCCTCCTCGTCTCTGATCCTCACATCTTCCCACTGCAGCAAACATTAGCCCAGGATCACTCGCCGTGCGTTGCTGCAGGGGAGAGAGAGGAGAGACTTGGCTGGGATGGAGGAAGGGAGGAGTAATCGAGTGAAAGAAAGAGGAGAAAGTGAGAGAGGTCTTAAACCAGTATTTTTCACGTAATGCCAGAATTAAATTTGAAAAGAGCAAAAAGTTCAAACATTAATAAGGATTATAATTACTCGGATTTATAAAGCACCTTTTTAAATACCCAAGGATGAATTTTTTTATTTTTTTTAAGTTGTCCAGTGATGTGTCCTTATGCAGATCTACTGGGAGAGAGGGTGGGAGCTGGTACAGTGGATGGAGAGCAGCCCAGTGTCGGTGGGGTGAGGGGGACGGGTTGCCTATATTAGAAGAAGTCTTTCTTCTCAGGAAGCCAGGAGGAAGAATGGCGTCTCAGTGACTCGGCCATTTGCTGTGATGAAATTAGCTGCAGCTGCCTGTTGAAAACGAAGGTCCTAATCACATTCAAAAAGGAACATTATGTGTTTCCTCTGCAGGAGAGAAAAGAAAACGTCTTTTATGAGGGTCCATGCGATCAGAGTGCAGCGAGAGAGCTTGTTGCGCTGTTGTGTGGCCTGTGGGGTGTCTAACAAGTGCACTGTCTAGGTGTGTGTGTGTGTGTGTGTGTGTGTGTGTGTGTGTGTGTGTGTGTGTGTCTCTCTCTCTTTTTTTTGTGTTTGAATGGCGCCAGCCTGTCAAACCCATCTGCTGGACCCCTTCGTGAAACCTGCTCTGGTTGCCATGGTAACAACCTCCTCATCCCTGGCGGTGAGGGAGTGTGAAGGGTGTGTCCACGTTTTTATTGCGTCCTCCATTTTTCCTGGCTCAGACAGCACGTGTTGTCTTTTGCTTTTGGGTTGATTCTTTTCATGACTAAAATATTTGTTTTAAATCCAAAGATCCTCACACTGTGCATGTCTGCATAACAAGTGTTAGAATAATGGCAGACCTTGAATCTCAGTTATCAACAGTCTATTCCACAGTGTCCACTGATGCCAGGCCTATAAAATCAAACACATTATCTGTCTATGAAAGTCAACTGCAATGAAATAAGAGCACTGAGATGCAGATATGCGTAGGGCCTCTCCTCCCTGCCTCATGGATTGCTGAGACAAAGAGCCATCGGCTGAGCGCGTGGAGCAGCAGCCTGGCTCTGAACTCCCTCTGGTGGCCGATTCGTGAATTTCACCCCCCATCTAACAGCGCCCGGATGCTTGCGTGCACCTCCCTCTCTTTGTTACAGACTCCAGCCCATCTCTAGCTTATTATTATTATTATTTTTTAACTTTTAATCTTAATTTAGACGCCCTTTGCTTTTAGATAACTGCTGATGTTCATGTTCCCCATCCCACAGGTGCCCCACCCCCTCCCCGGACATGGCAGACGGTCGGCAGCCAGACGAGCACTGGGCCTCCAATGGCCAGGAGAACGGAGAGAATGGCTACTCCGCCTACAGCTCCGGCTACAGGCAGAACGGATTCCACGGTGGGGCAGCCGCTCACACCGGAGCGACAGGTACCAGCACGGATGTGGGGTGTTACGTTTGTGCATGTCTCACTGGGTCAGAGACGTTGAATAGACTGCTTACACACACATGCACTATGCCAAATGGCTGTGGGGAGGGGCAAATGTGATCAGTGGCACAGTACCAACAGGCACTTGAACAGATCAAACAGTGTGTATGTATGTACAGTATATGTATGTGTATATATATATATATATACACATACATACACACTGTTTGATCTGTTCAAGTATATATATATCTATGATATATAATGTCTTCCATTTTCCATTTTTCTTTAAACAACAACAATAAAGGTAAGTTGGTGTTCTTTATTCGTTTATCTGCACTGAAGACTAAACCAAACATCCTACTGGCCTCTAATCTAATCCCAGGGGATCCTGGGACTTTCATCATCCGACAAACACATGTAACCGCCGTTGTTTGGAACTCAAAGAGGGGGAGTGTCAGCTTTGAGTTGGTAGTCTTTCATTTCCTTCCGTCCATCCATGTCTTGTCTTCCCGGTGTGTGTCTCTCTCTCTCTCTCTCTCTCTCTCTCTCTCTCTCTCTCTCTCCCTCTCTCTCTCTCTTCGCAGTGGATGACTCAGCCAATTTGCCTCCCTCCCCTCCCCCCTCTCCATCCGCTGAGCAGACTGGGCCCGTGGCACAAGGTACACACACCTCAAACCACTCCAGACCCTCCGGCATGAGAGTGTGAATGGTGGTGAGAGTGGCAAAAGTATATAAAAATATATTTTACATATCTATTAGACATACACATCTTGAGGATTTCCAGAGATCTGCCATCACGGCAGCCACTCCTCCTCCTGTCGTCTGCTCCCCTAGTGTTTAGTTGCGGGTCTCTCTCCTGCTTTTGCATGTCAGCTGATTGGCAAAATCACCTTGAAGTAGTCTGCAGCATGTGCCACCCTGTCCTGTCCAATTTGGAGAGTCAGGTTCATTTTTGCCAGTTTTGGTTAAATATTAGTTTTTTTTCTCCTAACACATAGCGATAGGTTTCTGCAATCCACCCTGGTTGTGAGAGCTAAACACAACACCAACACAAACATCCTTCCTGCTTTCACATAACCTGCCACTGGAGCCCTTTTATTTCATCAGTCTGCTCTCCCCTCTCAGCATTTTCACCCTTGTTCTTTTGCTCACTGTCCTTCAGCTCACAGAGGTGTCTGTTTTCCACTCACTTCCTTTCTGGCATGCAATCAACAAATTGTAGGATGATGTAGACCCACTGCATGGTTTAAGGCCTATTCCATTCTACTGCTACAAATTATTATTTATTATTATTATTGTTATTATTATTATTATTATTATTATTATTATTATTATTATTATTATTTTATTTATTTTATTTATTTTATTTATTTTATTTATTTTATTTATTTTATTTATTTTATT
>JAFBJU010000243.1:0-47246 GCA_016785305.1 Colistium nudipinnis | reverse complement strand
TTATTTTATTTTATTTATTTTATTTATTTTATTTATTTTATTTATTTTATTTATTTTATTTATTTTATTATGATGATTAGTTATTTTATTATGATGATTAGTTATTTTAAATGAAAGGCATAGGTGTATTTAAGATGTATTTAAAATGTTATTTTATTGCTATACAATATTTATTTATCAAAAGGAGGTTAGAGTGTGTGTTGATTGCATCCCATAACATCTCCATCGGAGTTGCCTTGCTACCCATGTTTGTTGTCCTCCATGTCTCACCCACGTGTGTCTCCCTTTTTCCGCGGAAAGAGGATAAAGTAGAGGTTGGGGATGAGGAGGAGGTGGAGGCTCCAGAAGAGCCCATCCCTTACCCACAGGAAGTGACGTATGAGCAGCCAGGAGACATGCTCCTAGAGCAGGCAGATAATGTAACAGAGCCCCAGGCTTTGGGCTGCCAGCAGGCCCAGACACCTGAGGTCCTTAATGGAGGAAGTCATCAAGGTAACCCTTCACAAAAAGGTCTGTGTGTGTGTGGTTTCACCGGGTTTGGTGTGTGCGTGTGTTTGTGTGTGAAGAACAAGGTGTAAATGGTGCAACTGTTCATGATCTACTCTGCATGATCCTCTTGTGTTTTCGGTTGTCGGAGACTTTTCCGCTCTGGATGGATTAAGTCCTGATGCAACTCTGGCTTCGCTGCCAACCCTTCCTCCAAAAGCTTTTGTTGTCTCTTCAATCTTTAAGCGTGTGCTTCATTGGCTTGAAGTAGCCCTAGCATTTTGATTTTGATCATTTCTTTTTCATTCAAAACATAACCATTGGCTTTTCATCGGAGCAACTTTCAAAAAAAACAAAAAAACTTGATCAACCACTTTGCCGTTGATCGTTTCTGCACTCTGCGTATTGCCAGCTACATTGCAAATGCAAACATCACTGTCTGGACTGTCAAGCATTGTAGACTGGTGTTTTCCAGAATTAGTTGTCTCTGTAGTTCCATGTGGGTTTTGCTGGAATATCCTGTTTCTGAGTGCGCCAACCTGTGTGGGTGCTTCATGAATTGGTCCTGAATGTTGTTTTAGTCGTATCCGCCACTTTGAGTTTCAATGTTGTTTTCATTTCATCCCAGGCCGAGGATGATCCTGTTTTCCTATTGTTACTAATATCTCACTTTTATAATCCACCCTCATCCTTATCTCTATGGTCAGTTGATTTGATAATATACCCCATCTAAATTTACTCAAATTTTTTTGCATTCTCTACTTGCAGTAGAAACCCCAATCTGCATCCACTAAAATAACGTAAACAGGGAATCGACCTGTTTTTTGGTCAGTCCTTGTACATTGCAATAGGAACTTCATGTATTTGTGAGCATTTATTTCTTCGTCATCTAACGTCATGCAACTCATCCCTCCATTCCAGTTATGCACGCCGGCTCAGGTGCTGTAGTCTCCCCTGTGCCCTTGTAGCCTGCCACAAAATACACCGTGCCGTGTGTTTTGCCTGATGGAGAGCTACTCGTATCTATGTGCAGAGGGCCCTCGGCTTGACTGTGTTGGCTAGCTTTTGTGGATGCCGCTAAGCTCCATTTGGCTTTAGAGTTGTACAGTAAACTTCAAACTCACAGCCCAGCTGGAGGAACGCAGCGGTCAGGCTTCTGTTGAGCCTGATTTGGGAGAGGATGCACCTCGAGTGCCGTCGCTACATGAAAAGCAGGTGGTGGTTGAAAGAGAAACACCGGAAGGAGGAGATCTGGCTTCAACAGATCTCTGTGACACTTCCTCAATCGAGCTGGGTATCCAGGACAGACGGGATGTAGGAGCGGAGGCCGCTGGCAGCCACCCAGCTGAGGAGCTGAAAGAATCGGAAGAAAAAGAGAGAA
Source organism: Colistium nudipinnis (assembly GCA_016785305.1). Classification (NCBI taxonomy): domain Eukaryota; kingdom Metazoa; phylum Chordata; class Actinopteri; order Pleuronectiformes; family Rhombosoleidae; genus Colistium; species Colistium nudipinnis. The sequence continues at coordinate 45,379 of JAFBJU010000243.1, read as the reverse complement.
ACGAATCGCCAAGCAAATCAGTAACCCCTGTGAATGAAGGCCAGGAAAAAACAGTGACGGTTGAGGGGATAAATAGGGCAGATCAAGATAGTGGCACTGACATTGCATTGCATGACATGCCAGTGGCTGATCTTGAGAAAATCCACCAAAGAGAAGAAACCATCAAATCGAGGCCAGGAAGTGAAGCAGAGCTCAAACCAGCTTCAGGAAACGTTGAACAACTCGAACCAGGTGCATCAACCTACTTCGAGACGTCTTCGAAAAGCCAACGAGAGGAGTCCCCGCAAAGTCAGAGCTATTACGAGCTCGGCACAGCAGCAGAGATGAGCGGGGGGAAGCTGGAGGGAGATCATGAGAAGATGGACAGAACATCCACTTGTAAAATGTCTTCAGATCAAAAAAGCCTCTCGTTGAACGCCACTGTTGGATCCTCAGTGGGACTCAAAGAGAAAGCTGAGACCTCCCCTGAGAGCTTATGTGCAATCAGCGGAAGTTTGGATGAGGCCGAGGTGGTTTACTCTTCTACACCACCTGTAGAGAGCCTTCAACCAGCGTCTCCTCCAGCTGTCTCCGTCACCCCGACTTCCTCCGACTCACCGGGGGATATTCCAGCCGGAGGAGAACTGCCTCGGCCCTCCGAGGAGCACGACGACGGTTTGGGGCAGGCGGGCCTCCTCCTGTCTGAGATGCTGGACCTGGCCGGAGCCTTGCCTCAGCCGTCCCGCGTCAGGAAGGAGGTGGACCATAACAGACGGAAGTCCGTGCCCGCCAACGCATCCGCGCTTCTGGGGAGCTCTCTGGCCAAGCTGGCTTTGGGAGATCAGACTGCGAGAGCGGCGGAACGAGACGGCCGGCCGGAGGAACTGGGCTTCAGTGAGTACTCGGGGCCCGTGCCTTCTCCTGCCGACGTACCCAGTCCCGGACACTCTCCAAACCAGCGTTTTGAAGTGGAGGAAGAGCTCGGGACCGTTTCCGAAGGAATCCAACAACCTGATCACGAGGCAATTGTACCTGAAATAGCTCCAAGAACAGGAACTGAGCAGAAAGGTTCACCGGTGAAGTCCTCCCCGATGATGCTTCTTGAAAAAGCTGTGACCACCGGAGTGAAACCCGACCGTCTGAGGATCCCGATGAGCGCATCCAAAGACAGGCGGAGTGAGTTTCGTCTGGACAGCGGCTTGCCCGGGAACATGAAGATTCAAGCGATCCCCGAGGTGGACGTCGAGAAGGACCCCTCCAGAGAGGCGTCCCCCATCCCACCGGACTACTCCTTCACTTTCACTCCTGTGGAAACTGGAAGCGAGTGTCTCCCGACTCCTACCTCCCCCAGGTCTCCAGATGGCGCCAGAGAGACCACTGGAGAAGACTTCTTTCCTGAGGTCCAAGCAGGGAGCGATTTGAAGTCTGAGAGCGCTGAGGGCGAGAGGCCAGATTCAGACATCTGGAAAGAGATGATGACACCTGAAGAAGAGCCACCAGAAGAGATAACTAAAGAGGGAGACGCACTTTCAGCCTCGCCTCCATCTTCAAGAGAGAGTGTGGAAAAGGAGGACGAGAAGATTCAAGGTGAAGATGGGACAAATACCAGAGTAGAGATGATAGAAACGCGAAAGAGCCCAAGAGCTGCTCAGGATTCAATGCCTGGAAAACAAGAAGTCCACGTACAGGAAGTAAAGATAGAAAAAGCATCCCCCAAATCCCAAACCTCCTCCTCCTCTATCATTATTATACCTCAAGCACAAGTAGAGGAGGAGGATGAGGATGACGTCGAGATCGCCGAAGAGCCGCAGGAGATGATGATGATGGCAGGGGAAGTGGAAGAGCCTGCGACAGGAAGTTCTTCTCACTTGGGTCCGGAGGAGGACAAAGTCACAGCTGACACGCCAATAAGTGGAGCCCAAGAGACGAAAGAGTGTGTGGAAGAAGTTATTGCGGATGAGGTGAGTGGTGAAATAGAAGAGAAAATGGTGGAAGAAGAAGATGAAGGAGAGAAGAGGATGGGTGAGGAAAAGAAGGAGGTGGAGGAGACTCCGGAAGTGAACGATGAAACCGCCATGGACGTCTCCATCATAGACACAGACAGCGGCTGGCTGGACTCACAAGGTACTAGAGCTTGTGAAATAAATAGATTCATTGAAAACAATTGCATTTGAATTCAAATTGAATATATATACATATATTGAGCCTCATCCATCCATCATAATCCACCATATTCTGAACATGAGTTTGGACTCGTCATCTTTTGATCCCTCTCCACTGCAGACGATGACAAAAGTATCATGACCGAGCAAATCCAAGCGCTTCCTCACACCCAGAGCTCCACCGGTGCGCCCGCTAAACGGGCCCCCGGGAGAGGGAGGGGCCACCCTGGGGCCACTGAGAGCAAAGGGTCCCGCAAAATACCCAGCCACCATCCCAGAGAGGAGATGAAGAAGAAAAAAGGTTTTTAGTCCTGTATTGAAGAAGGAGTAATATTTGATTTTTTTATTTTAACTTCAGCCATGTGCTTTCGTTATTTTGTATGCCGTCTGGGTTTGATGTTAACTGATGGTTATAATCCTGTCTTCTCCTCTTATGGCAGTAGGCATGAGGAGGGCTGACCAGAGTAAGCTGTCGGCCCTCCAAACTCGTTCTCCGTCTCGAAAGGGGGTCGCCAAAGCGGCGGCCAGGCATCCTAGGCCCGCGCCGCCTCGCGGCTCCGCTAGACGCAAGGCACCAGGTGAACACATGTCACCGGGAGGCAGTGCCGTGGGTAGAGAGAGCGAAGCCTGAATCAAAAAAAATTAAAATAAAAGGGCCAAAACCGTGATCGGGCAGTATTTGCTGCGTATGATGCTTTAAAGGAGTAAAGCACCAATATCCTTGTCATCAGACAAGAAAATAACCCAAAAAAAAAAGAAAAGGCTAATGGAAATGTTGGCTCTCTCTATTGATGGCTCTCTGATAAACTATAAAGCAGGTACAATGTAGCTGGCAAATACATCATGTGCTGCTGACCCATCTTTAAACGTCACATTTGCTCTGATTTCCTCCAAAGTGTCATTTATTTGCTCTGATTTCCTCCAAAGTGTCATTTTTGTTGTTTTTTTTTTTGCTCCCTGTCATCTAACGGCGCATTTTCTGCTATTTTCCTTTTTTTTTGGTTTCCTGCCCACCGCCGCTGTAGTGTGTGAGTTGTATTCACAGACGAGACGTGTCCTTTTTTGTGTTTTGTTTCAAAAGGTTTTTACAGCTATTCTGGGTTTACTGCGCATTTCTGATGGTTTGATGGAAACGGCTTCCAAGTTGTGCTTTCTGTCGCTTGGTGTGAAAAATTCTATCAGGAGAAACTGACCAAAAATATATTGTGGCCTTTTGGATGTGTGGTTGTTGGATCAAACTTTTTTTGTGTGTATTTATTTCAATAAACGACGTTCACAATGCAAAGGGATATATATACTGTATAATGTGCGCTGTGTTCACGCTTGCAAATGTCTCCCTCTGCTGTTCAATGATGGGTATTACAGAAAGACTATTCTACTTACAGGTGTGGAAAGCCACCAGCCCCTCAGTGTGGCCCACCAGTCTAGGGAGAGGACCACTGTGAGTATTTTCTCTTACGCCACATGCATACCCCACTCAGGAGTCACACAGCATCACAACTTTTTATTTTATTGATTAATGTACTATTTTTTATATATTCTTATATATTAAGAAACACTGTATCATGGGGGGTACTGTTGTTTGCATGACAAACAGGCCATTTTCTTCCTCCTATTCTTTTCTCTCTTCTCTCATCTTTGCATCTTTTATTTTTTTTTCGTCTTCTTGGTTTTGTCTTGCATGCCTGCCTTCATCCCTGTCTGCGCCAGTCTCGACAGAGAACATCTGTGAGTAACGGAATAGAAATACACTAGCGGTGCACAATAATGCGTGAAAAAAACAACACAGGATGTGACGTATAGGGACAAAGGGGCTCATCAAAATGATGTTTCCACACATTCGTTCCCCCTTCTCCAGAGTCAAGCCGTGTTGATCACATTTATTTCATGTTTGCCTTTTTTTTTTTTTTTTTTCAAATATGCACATTTCACCTCCCACTGCATCCCATCTCACTCACTCCTTCACGTCTCCATCTGTTTGTCACCTCTGCCTCCCTCCGCCTGCCGTCGTCCATCTGTCCTGCACGTTTCCCCTGCCTCTCCTCATGGCTTGGGGTCCAGAGCCCCACGAGGGCCGTGCTCTTAAAGATGGCAATGCAGCGCGGGGGGTCCGCCGAGCATCCCCCCCGGCCCAGCTCTGCCTGTAGCCTTAAACGGAGCCCCCTGGTGGAGGCGGAGCTCAGTGTGGCCCGCCCCTCCTCTGCATGCTCACGCCCGTCCCCTCTGTCCCACGAATGGGCAGGGAAGGTAAAATGAACCAAGAGCAGGGGGGTCGATGGGATGTCCGTGCAGCACACAGGAGAGGGCCTTTCGTTTTAACTCTGTTGTGTGTGTGTGTGTGTGTGTGTGTGTGTGTGTTTTTGTGTTAATCCAGGAGAGAGCATACCGCAGCCCAGAGAAGAGGTCATCCCTCCCCAGGCCGGCCAAATCTCTGACACGCCACATCCCTGCTGCTGAGCAAGATGACGGCGCCCCCACCAGGCCAACCTGTAAGAACACACACACACACACTTACACACATACACACACCCCAAAAACTTGAATGACTCTAACTTTGCTTCACTGTGACACACTTTTAACTCGCAACACCCTCCACACCCCTGCCCCGCTCCTCTCTGCCTCTGATTACTCTGCACCTCCTTGTCCCGCCGCCTCCCCTCTTTCTTGAAGCGATCCGCACCGAGTCCAGAGCAGACGGCAGGTCTGGAAGAGCCGGTAGCATGGCAGGTAGACCACCCAGTAGCTCCTGTTAGAGCCTCATCAACAACCTGTGTCGTGGAGTAGTTAGTTTGAATTCACAGGACTCCCATCACACACTCACATCATCCAAAGCGTTCATTCAGTCATCTATTCATGAGTAGTGGTCAGCCATTATTGTAAAAGGTGCCTGCAGGTATAAGAAGGTCTTGAAATTATTTATTTGTACATATTTGTACATTGAATTCTCAATTTCCATACACAGCATTGTGCAAAAATATTTTTTAGTTAACTTTGTTAAACCTGCGGTTATCTTATCATAGGTAAACGTTGGGAGCCATAACAACAGGTTGCTACTTCTTGTTCTTGCTCTCGGGACATTGACGGCTTAGATTCTATTCCAGTATCCCGGCAACAAGCCCGTAGCCATAAATGAACTCCGCTGCCTGTGTGTGTTTTCCCTGTCCTTTTCAATTATTCTTGTGTGACCTGGGCTGTTTGTTTTGTGGAAACAGCAAATTTGGTCCCAACCGGGCAGCGTTCATAGTTCCAATGAGCAGGTTATTTTTTTTCTCCATAACATCCTCATCAGAACCAGATGAAAGGCGGCACGCGCACCCGTCCATCAGTCTGTCTCTATTTATGTCGTCCTCCTCTGTTTTTTGGTGACTTGTCTTTCTTCTTATCCCATTCTCCAGGTAGAAGCTTTCTTATGTCCCTCTTTCACTTCTTCCTCGTTTCATTCAAAAGCCAATCTGTCTTTTCTCCAAGGTACCGACTCGGCACGCTCTCGATCGGTCCGCAGTGGCGCCTCCACCCCCGGCTCCACCGCCGTCACGCCCGGTACACCGCCCAATTACTCCTGCCGCACCCCGGGCTCACGCACCCCTGGCAGCCACACCCCCAAGTCCTTCAGCGTGCTCCAGGAGAAGAAGGTGGCGGTGATCCGGACCCCGCCCAAGTCCCCCTCCTCTGCCCAAAGGCAGCTGAAGGTTCTCAATCAGCCCCTGCCCGACCTGAAGAGTGTGAAGTCCAAGATCGGGTCCACCTCCAACCTAAAGCATCAGCCAAAAGGCGGACAGGTAACGGGACTGTTGTGGAATAGGTAGGGCCTGGTGCGTTTTGGGTTTTGGAAAACCTCTGGGAGAAAATATAAAAAAATCACACAATCAGCAAGACATTAAGGCTTAATACACTTAAATTTGCCCTCTGCCTAAATCTTTACAGCACACATGAAACAACTATTTAGATCTATACATTAAACCATTTAACTAAGATTATATTTCTGGATTTCTGGTTTTAACATTTTTAAGCATTTACCTACTTCTGCCACAAGAGGGCAGAGCATACTTAAGTTATATTTTACATCTTCAGTAAAACATTTTTTTTTTAATTTAAGGTCAACACTGAGGCTTTTTTGATACAATCTTCTACTTTCATTGCAATACTAACAATATTACTATTATATAAATGTATATATATATATAAGAATTTTGTTGGAACCTATAAAAATATATATATATATTATAGGTTCCTTCAAATTTTTCTCTTTGATAAAACTTTGAGAAACTAATTCTCATAACCTTGGTTATATTTACCTTGGAATATTTACAGCATAATTACTCATGTTTTCATTTATACTTGCAAGATGCTATATGAGAAATCTGAAAAAAATTGAAATATCTAAAACTAACTTATATTTTAACTTCACATGGTTTTTGGACCAGTGTTTCGACAGGCTTTACAATCTTTATTTCCTTCCTCTCGTATTTCTCCGTTTCTCGTTCCAAAACTGTAAAAATGAAATCTCTCTCCCTCACGTCCTCTATGACTCGCTGTCCGTCCTGCTTCTCAACCCCATGGCCGTCCCGTCTCTGTCTGTCTGCTTCCTGCGACTGTCCTCTGTCCAATTCTCTCTTTCTTTCTCCTCTCCTCAACTTTCCCTCGCCCAAATGTTCTCCTCCCTGACTAAGCTGCACCACCAACATCACGTGTTGGATATACAGTATATATTTTTTTTATATATATTCTCTGGAGAATATCCAAGAATACCTCCAAGGAGCAGTCAACCTGCAGAATCGCTTGCCCCAGGGGGCTGCTGTTTCATCACTACCGTTCTGGGAAGATTTCTTCCTCCGGCTCTGACTATTAATAATTTCAAGAGAGGGGAGTTACTTATTGAAAAGCTCTATCAAGGACACAGAATGAAAATAAATCACAGCTGTTCACCCCCTCCCCCCATGTCTCCAACAATATCATCACGAAAAACACTCAGTTCTAATAGCGATGATTCATACTGCATTCAAAACACAGACATATCAAAAGTCTTATTCCTCTCATCTTCAGAGGTCAACCAATAGACTACGTATTTTTCCCCATCTCATAACCATGGCAACGGAAGGAGCTATGGTTCCTGCAGTATTAGATGTGAGACTTGTCATTCACCCCTCTGATATATGGATGAGCAGGCAATTCCTTGTCTTTTCCTCTTTGGGGAGAAATGTGACAATGGAGGCCAGAAATTGTTCATGAATCAGAGTGACGCACGACTGGGAGGAGCCCAGTTTGTGTCAGAGAGTTGGTCTTTTATTTATTCCTAGCTTATATTTTCGCAATAATCTTTGACAGCATTTTATGCCATTTGTAGTTTAATTTGTAGTCAATTTCATTTAAATAAAATGACAGATAATGAATTGGCAGCAATTTTCATGATCACGTCACAAATGTGATGTTTCCAGCTTTATTCAATTATAATAAATTAGATATCTTTGACTTTTGGGTAATAGGATAAGAAATCTAAAGGCATGATAAAAAAAAAAATTGAGTTTGATGAGGTTCATTTCTGGTGCTTTGTCATTGGGTGACCTTGAAGCTGCAGACAGGATAGCAGTGTGTGTGCTTGTGCATGCGTGTGTGCGTTTGAGATTTAGAAAAAGAGCTGTCAAGACAATCCAGGTCAGGTCAGTGTCGACCCAAGGTGTGTGTGTGTGCGTGCGTGTTTGTTGGTGTGTTTTCCCTCAACCCATTTTTCTTCATTCTGTTGGAGACCCCACACCCACTCCATTAAAGGCGAAGAAGAGCAATAGAAGGATGTCACCACTGTTCTCTCTGTTAAATGTAAATTCAGGTCAGACGTAAAGGCCCACTGATCACACTCCACTTGATGAAACCAGGCACATATAGTGTTTCCTTGCTTTCTTTCTTTTTTTTTTTTTTTTTTTACTGGATCTTGTTTGTAGGTACTCATTTTAAGCGAGAAGCTGGACTTCAGTCATGTTCACTCAAAGTGCGGCTCCACGGCAAATCTGAAGCACACGCCCAAAGGAGGCAATGTATGTATGCTTTTTCTTTATTCTTTCTCTTCCCTCCAACCCCCTTTCTCTCTCTTTTTTATTCTCTCTCTCGTGCTTGCTTATCTATCGCTTGCCGTACACTTGTTTCAGCCAATTTCTTTGTCAACCAAAAAGCTGGTGGTGCTTTATTTGTTTCATTAGTTGTGTTGTTTTTTTTGGGTTATTTGAACACCTGTTTACGACATTACCAAAAATTGGAACACTATTTCAAGATTTTTTAATTTTGGGCCGGACGGAGGGGAGGAAATGGCCCTGGTTTCACCCTCAGTGCTTGGCTTTGTGTGTGTGTGTATTAAACAAGCCGCCCTCTCTTCCTGTTCCCAGGTCATGATTCCAAGTGTGAAACTGGACTTTAGCCATGTTCAGGCTAAATGTGGCTCCCTGACCAAAGTGCAGCACACAGCAGGAGGAGGAAACGTGAGTGACACTGCAGAAACACACACACACACACACACAATTTTAGCTTTCGCATTTCCTCCCCTTTATTCCCTACTAGCCTGCAAGGCTCCAAGATGTTTTCAGATCATATGTTTTTTTTGTTTTTTTTTGCAAATATTTTATATAAATATTCTTATTTTGCTGCCCACAGATCCAAATCCAGACCAATAAGATTGACGTGAGCCACATCACCTCCAAATGTGGCTCTATGTCCAACATCCGCCACAGGCCAGGTAACATGCAGAACCATGCTGTTTTTAAAAAATGATTATGTTTTAATAATTATAACCCATGTCATGCAGTGGTATTATTATTATTATTATTATTATTATTATTATTATTATTATTATTATTATTATTATTATTATTATTATTATTATTATTATTATTATTACTATTATTGAAGCGATGCCCCGCGGCTTTGACACGTTTCCTCTCCTGCTGTCCTGCTTCCAGGGGGAGGTAATGTGCGTATTGATAATGTGAAGCTGGACTTTAAGGACAAGGCCCTGGCCAAGGTGGGATCCCTGGACAACACCACCCACACTCCTGGAGGGGGAAACATCATGGTAAAGAGGAGCTGTGCACGCACCACCTCTGTCGCTGCCCCGTTCTGTGCAAATAAAGAGAGAGAAAAAAAAAAAACGACAAACCTGAACCTGTCTTGCACCTTCCAGATCGAGAGCCACAAGCTGACCTTCCGGGAATCGGCCAAAGCTCGCGTGGACCACGGCGCGGAGATCGTGGTTACCCACTCCCCCGGGGTGGAGACGGGGGGCACCTCCCCTCGCCTGTGCTCCACGGGCAGCATCAACCTGGAGTCACCGCAGCTCGCCACACTGGCCCAGGATGTCACCGCCGCCCTGGCCAAGCAGGGCTTATGAGCGGGCGGCCTCCGCCGCGGATGTCCCGACAAAAAATCCCCCCCCCCCCTCCATCAGTCTCCTTCACTGATCCACATCCAGTGTTCTCCCTCACTGCAACATCACCCAGCAGGCTCTACTGTTGTAGTCCACTGATCTTCTGGTGCATCAACGACCCCTCCACCCCCTCCCCACTGGGGTTTAAAAAAAAAAAAAAAAAAAAGGGACACGTCCCAGCCACACTTTTTTTTTTTTTTTTTTATTATCTTTTTTTTTTGTCTATTCATTTTTGGTCACTGATATATGACTTTACATTATTTTTATTTTTTTTCAGATAGGTTGAATGCTAAGGTTTGACCGGATGTATTTGTCCAAGAAGGCGTGGGTGGTTTTATTATGATTGTACAGTGTTATTTTTTAGCATGAGAAGCTTCGCCCCGTTCCACTGGTATGGGGAAGACATTTCCACGCGAAGTCGTGCGGTCACGTCCATCCAGAATTGATATGGTACCGAATGCAAGGTGTAGCCAGGAGATGCTAGACACCGGTCTTAAAGATTAATGTGCGCGTGAGGGGAAACGCAACCTGCAGAAACCAAGGGGCCGTGCAAAAAGAATGGTTGCCGAGCATGGCGTTTGAAGTCCAACCACATGAACTTTTTTTTTTTCTTTTTAAGATTGATTTTCCTGATATGTGCTGAACCGTTGGACGAGTCGTGTTATCTTGTCATGTTTTCCTTTTAATATATGTCGCTGTAGTGGAAGTGTGTTGCTGTTTTGTATGTTCCCTGTGGCTGCACTGGCTTATTAGCACTCAAATGTGGATAACCGTTGCAGATGTGTCGCGTGGAGTGCTAGAAGGCTAGCTCTCAAATATTTCTTTCTTTTTTTTTTCTTTTTTTTTTTGTTGGGTCGTTTTTTCATTCGCTTTGTGGTTTTTAAAACCAGGCTGCCACAATGCTGGTATGCTGGCATGGCAACGTACAAAAAATAAAAATACGTACAAGAAATTCATTAGGCCTACTTGGAGCGATCCACCACTTTTTCAGTGTGAGTGTTAAGCCTCTTGTGATTTTTTTCCTCCTTAGGTGTATTTGAATTTGTGAACAACAAAACGGGAAAGTATAGAAGCTTTTTATTAAACTTTTTTTTTTTTTTTGAAAGAGCAGCTACCCGCTCCTTTTGTATGACTGAACCAGTAACTTGACACGAAAAGACAGCAGGAAGGACTTACACAGGCAACTGGTAGAATTCATAAAAAAAAACAAAAAAAAACACAGTTAAAAATGAAAACTTTAGCATATTCTCTGCTCACCATTGTGAAAGCCCTCTGGCGCCCCTCCTCTTCTTCCTCCTCTTCCTCTGTCAGCTGTGTATTTCTGTGCTCCCCTTCTCCGCCTGTGTAAAGTGTATTTAAAAGACCATGTAGATGTGTGCACTCTTTTCCCATGTTTGAGACGTACTGATGACAAATGCTCCTACAGGATAACGACAACAGAAATAAAGAAAATAAAAAGTGATTCACTCCCGTTTGTACATATATGCATATTTGTATATATTCCCAGAAAAATACTGCGATTTGTCTGCATCTTTCGTATTGTGTTTATGTGTTTTGTTTTTGTAGATGTGTTTTTTTTGTAGAAGTGTAGATCATTGTTTGGTACTATGATTTTGCATTTTTTTTTTTTTTTTTCATTTTTTCATCTATTGATGTCTTGCATGTTAACATTTGCATCAGTACACAGTGGAACGCATGATCGTGTTTTTGTGCTGCATGCATGTTTTTTTTGTATTCTTCTTGGCCACTGTGCAGGTTGTCCAGCTGGATTATTTAACCACCTGTTGCTCCTCAAAACGGATGGACGGATGGATGAAGATGGTGTTGGGTGAGCATGTGCCACCTAAGGGGTTAAAGGGGGAAACATCTGGCCACAGCTGCACACTGCGTCTTTAAGCAGAATAAAGGCGCGATCAACAGCCGCTGTCCGGTGAGGGAGGTGCTGAAACCTCCCCTCCCTCTCTCCACCTCCTTCCCTCCCCCCGCTCTCTCTCGCTCTCTCTCTCTCTCTCTCTCTCTCTCTCTCCACCTCCACCGCCGCCGCCGCCGCCGCCGACCGACAGACACTTGCAGCCATTTTACGCAGGACGAACCCGAGCATGTGGTGAGTAGGGGGCGGGGGAGACCCGGGCAGAGGAGCAGCCGGCCGCCGGTGGAGGCTGTGCGGGCTCCGGCCACCATGGTGAAGAGGAAGAGCGTGGACGAGAACGAGCCCGAGTGCGCCAAGGGAGTCCCGTTCCCCATCCAGACCTTCCTGTGGAGGCAGACCAGGTCAGTGCGTGTGCGTCGACGATAACAGGTGTGCGTCTTCGGCCAAATCAAGAAGAGGGAGGGGGGGGGGGGGGGAAGGGGGGGGGACAACAGCTGCGGAGCTTTTGTGCCGCGGTTTGCGATGTGATGTGCATTACCAAAAATAGGGTTCCACACCCTGGTGGGTCTGACGTGGGTTTGCACGGACGAGGTGGGCTGCGTGGATTGTGTGTGCGTGCGTGGAATCTGATTGTAAGCAGCTTGTTCATGATGTCACACCTGTAAATGAAATGTGCATTGAAAGTCGGCCAGAGAGAGAGCGAGAGAGAGAGCGAGTGTGTGACAAAACAGCTGGCGGAAAAGGATTGTCATATTGGTGCAAAAGTGTCATGTTTATGTGTCAAATTATTTCACATCCTTTTTTTTCTCTAAATTTTTTGTATTTTTTAGTGCGTTTCTGCGTCCAAAGTTGGGGAAACAGTATGAAGCCTCCTGTGTGGTAAGTCATTTCATAAACCCTCTGTGTGTGTGTGTGTGTGTGGTGATGGGAAATAATCGCTCTGCCCTCCACTAATCCGTTTTGCACCTGCAGATCAAATGGGCTCTTACATTTTTGCATTTAGAAAATGAGTTTTGCCCGTTTGGCTTCCTCCCGTTTCGACCCCCGGGAGCCAGACCTCTGGGAAGTCACATCCACAGTGACGCTCCTGCAGATCCCTCCGGGTCCAAACAGAGCTGCCACTGTCTCTCCCACAGGAGCCGCCTCTCCTCAGGCCAAGTGGGACGTTCAAGTAGTCAAAAGGGCTGATGTCTCTTCTTTTTTTTTTCTCCCTCTGCCTGGCTGCCTCCCCAGTCCTTTGAGCGGGTGCTGGTGGAGAATAAGCTCCACGGCCTGTCGCCGGCCCTGTCCGAGGCCATCCAGAGCATCTCGCGCTGGGAGCTGGTCCAGGCCGCCCTGCCCCACGTGCTCCACTGCACCTCCATCCTGCTGTCCAACAGGAACAAGCTGGGTGAGCACACGCAGGGATTCCAGTTGACAGCCTCGTGTCGGGTTATCCTCATCCAACACAACGCGCAACGCATGTTCTCTCGGTCTCACGCACGCACGCACGCACGCACACACACACACGCACAAATAATAATAATAATGATAATAGTCATAGACCTCCTGTGATGTGCAAAAAAAAAAACCCCACTTACACAAACACCAGCGCTCTGTGCCCCCACTGATCTGACCTCTGACCTCCCACAGGCCACCAGGACAAGCTGGGCGTGGCCGAGACCAAGCTGCTCCACACGCTGCACTGGATGCTGCTGGAGGCCGCGCAGGAATGCAACCACGAGCCGAGCCTGGGCCACAGCTGGTCCGGGGGCAGCAGCAGCAGCGCCTTCCTGCAGCCCGTGGGCAACCAGGGCTCCTCGCCCGGGGCCCCCGGCTCGGGCTCGGGCTCGGCCCTGGGGGGGTCGGGGCCCCAGCACGGCGGCTCCCTGCCGGAGGAGGACGAGCACACGCGCAACAAGCTGTTCCACAAGAGCATGGCCACCGTGGAGCTGTTTGTGTTCCTGTTCGCGCCGCTCATTCATCGGATCAAGGTCTGTGGCCTTTTTTTTTTTAATGTTGGCATTCAGCTTATTGTGAAGTGTATACATATCTCAACTGGCCTCCACACTCGAAGCTCACATGCAGGGTTCCTCCAACACACAGATACTCAGGGTCACCATATTACTATTGATCTGTGTGTACGGAGTCGTGCGACAATACTCTTGGGATTCCCAACAAAGGAATAAAAAAAATGCATTTTGTAAACTGTCACGGCACGACATCTGTGCTCTGTGATATAATCCAATAATATGATGACATTGAAATGTTTCAACAAGTGTCCTGTATTTGTATCATTTCGCCAGGCTCAAATGTTTCATAAATGTAAAAATATGATTTTTTTTTTTACTTTTTTTATTTTTTTTTTCAGGAGTCAGACCTGACCTTCCGATTGGCCAGCGGCCTGGTGATTTGGCAGCCAATGTGGGAGCACCGCCAACCTGACATCCCTGCCTTCACCGCACTCATCAAACCTGTGAGGAACATTGTGACAGGTGGGAGAAAGAAAAAGCTGGAAAACCCTCACGCCAATTCATATCCCTTTCTGCAGAAGAGAATCCATTTTCCATTTTTTTTTCCCCCCATTATGGAGCGCTGTAATCTGTCATGCCTGTTCCAACAGCTAAGAGGAACTCCCCAGTCAACAACCAGTGCAGCCCCTGTGGATCTGGCAACCCGGGTCCCATGGTGAGTGGGCCTTTTAGCTCAAATGTCAGATATGGCTTTGGCCTGTTTGATTAAAGTCTTCCCCTCCCCCTCTTCCAGCTTCCCCTCGGGGGGCCGCCTGCTAATATTCATTAACACCAGCCAACCGGGAGCATTAGTGCGGTTAGCCCGCAGGTCATGACACAAACCTCCGAAGCCCTTTAACGATCAGGGAGCGTCTCTCCTCCTGTTTTATCTGCCCACCCTCAGTATCTCCCTCCCTCCCCGCAGGGCTTCCAGGTGGTCTGCGAGGCCGCCCGATCGGACTCGTCCTCCCCGGCGACCGGAGAGCAGAGCTGTCGCCGCGGCAACTCGGTGGAGAAAGGCGGTCCCTCCCAGCCACCCCCGCCGGTCAAAGGCCCTTCCAAGAAAAAGTGAGCACTGTCATTGAATTTACCCTCCGGAAGCAGCAGGATTAGATTGTGTGTGTGTTAGTGTGTGCGTGTGTACATTGTCCAGGCCCGGTTGCGTAACCGTGGCGTCCGGAGTGTAAAATCAACACGTCTCCTGAATATGGGAAGTGTCAACACCATAACTCCATGACACCGACGCTTATCATACCCTCTTTCCTCTCTTGTATAACCTTATTTGATTTATTTTAAAAAATCAAATAAATAACACACACAGTAAAGCAGGCAAAAGGATACATTACATTTAAAATTTAAAACATTTTCAATCATTATGTAAATGAAGCTGTGATTTTTTTTTCCTTTTTTTTTTTACACTGATATTAGATACTGTGCAGGACCAGGCTTTAACCCGGAGCTTTTTTAGTCTCCTATTAATCTTGAGAGTGGATCAATAATTCCTTCACCAAATGAGTCATTTGTACCCACGGAGGTTGAAGTAGTGAGGAAGCGATTTATCTGCGACCCGCTGGTGACATCATAATGTTGATGGCGAAACATTTAACCCCAGGGCTCCGTCTGTCAAACGTGCGGCGTGGCTGGTTCTGCGTGTATGAATATAACTCCTCCTTTCCCGTGTGTAGCGTGTCGCTCTCAGCAGCGCCGTCTCCTCAAGTCAGGCGACACACTCGCACACACACACACACACAAAACACACACATATACAGAGCCGGTTGTTGCTCCAGAGCCATCTGACATTCGCCAACATGACCGGGGTAATTATGCGGAAGTAATGTGCTACATGTCTGATGCTGGCAGCGTCTCTGGCCTGGTGTGCCGCGGCCTGGGTTGCTATTTAATTTAAAATGTTTTTTTTTTTTTCTTCAGTCCCGGGGCAAGTCTGGCATTTTCTGGCCCAATCGGCAGCGTGGGTTGCCTACAAAATAACCGATTATTTCATAAAAGATATATATGCGCCCATATCCCCCAATATCGTTAAAAAAAACAACATAACAATTGAGGTTTTAAGAGGATTCGTGACATCTGGGTACAAGAGTGGCGTAGGGGGGGAAGCTTAGGAAGGTCAACCCGGCCTGTTCTGACAAACGAGTCACGTCCAGCGCTCCGTCGTGGGCCCTCTGACAGGCAGCAGGTTACAAATCAACCCCCCACCCCTCCACCCACCCCAGAGCCGCTGATATCCTCGCACCACAGGGCCTCTGAGACCACCGTCGCATGGCAGTGCAGGAAGGGCCACATTTATCCCCATTCTTTTGGTGCACACGCTCCACAAAGACAGATTGATTTAATTCTTTGTGCGCTGGTTGTGGGAACTGTGAATCCAAGGATCTTATACAAAATATCCCCCTGAATTTAGAAACGGCTCCTGACCTTGTTGTTCACACCCTCCTGCGCCAGAAATTTCCATCATTAGCTCCCTGCGATGAATGCAGCTTACTCATCCCGTGGCGCAGCGTTGCACTGCTGACGCGGAGGCAGTTTCCATGGCGACCGCTGCCTGCTGCATCCCGCCTACTGCATGGGGCTGGAGGCTGGGCGGCCCGCCGCCTCTCTCCGAGAGAGAGGGCGGCCCGGGGGGTGGCTGTCGTCAGTCCTCGGTCTCCCTGGCAACCGGACACAACAGCATGAGGCAGAGCGTGTGTGTGTGTGCGCGCGCGGGCGTGTGCGCTGGCCAGACAGTGAAACACGATACAGCCTCACTCTGCTCGCAAAGTGTTTCACGACGGTATCGACCATCTCTCCCTGCTCCATTTATTACAGCAGCCAAGATTAAATGCTTCCGACTCCCCCCCTCCCCTTCTCTCTCTCTCTCTCTCTCTCCCTCCCCCTCCCTCCCTCCCTCCCTCTCTCGAGGTATCAATATGCTCCTGCGCTCCATACTCCTGCAGCCCTCCCCAAGTGCTGACCTTCATTCCAGCTCATTTCTAGTGGACTCACGCAGGCTAAGGCTCTCTCTCTCTCTCTCTCTCTCCCTCTCCCTCTCCCTCTCCCTCTCTCCGTGTTGCTCCTGCCATGAGGCTGGAGGGGAGGCGTTGCCCTTATTCACCACCCTCCTTTCCCTTTGATGCATTATTCATGAAGCTGTGTGACAGGAGTTCAGGAGATGGGCTAATAGAACAGGGAAAGTGATGGTAGCATGTAATTGTAATTGTTGTACTTTGTACTTTCTTTTAATTTTATTTTGATCAGGCAGCTGTCAGGATTCTATAATGCCACGGTCACTTCCTTTCACTACCACCTAATTCCATTTATTATCCGCCTCTAAATCGATTGGACTCTTTTCCTTGCGTCACCTCCCCCAGGCGTGTTTTTTTTTCCCTGTCGGCTGCTTTCCACTCGTGATTTTGTTTCCACTCCCTTTCCACATTGTCCCACACCTGCCAGGTCAGAAAAACAAAAACATGGAAAACCCAACTGATAACGTGGATAGGATTTAAAAATAACGTTTGGTGAAGAAAACGGCAAAATGAAAAAAGCCACAAAATATCGTGCATTTTTTTGTAAAAAAGACATATATTTGAATTGATTTGTCACCCCAGGGTTTTTCGATCTTCCACATTTCCATTTGGGATGAATGTGTTTTTTTTTTTATCTCACAAAAACTGGAAAGCCAAAAATGTCTTTGTTTTTTACGCACGCTGCGCCAGTTAAATTTTCCCCTCATATCTTTCCTCTCGCCCCAGGACGTCGGCTCCTGCCGGTTTGCCCACGTCCGTGGCCCAGCGGGCACGTTACGCCACCTACTTCGACGTGGCGGTGCTGCGCTGCCTGCTGCAGCCCCACTGGACGGAGGAGGGCGTGCACTGGGCCTTGATGTTTTACCTCCAGCGCCTGAGGCAGATCCTGGAGGAGAGGCCCGAGCGGGCCCCGGAGCCGCTGATCACGCCTCTGCCGCGGCCCCGCAGCAGCTCCATGGTCGCCGCCACGCCGTCGCTGGTCAACACCCACAAGACCCAGGTGATGGGTCCAAAGGTCCCATTTTCTCAAATCAATCCCTGTGTCTTCGTGTTACTCAACAGGCTGCGTTTGGGTGTATTTT
The DNA here is from genome assembly GCA_016785305.1 of Colistium nudipinnis. Classification (NCBI taxonomy): domain Eukaryota; kingdom Metazoa; phylum Chordata; class Actinopteri; order Pleuronectiformes; family Rhombosoleidae; genus Colistium; species Colistium nudipinnis. The sequence goes on along the minus strand of JAFBJU010000243.1, from coordinate 27,867 downwards.
TTTTCCCGCTGCTCTTTTTACAGGATATGAGTCTGAAATGCAACGAGGAGGGAAAGTCTCTGAGCACGGAGACGTTTGCGAAGGTGTCTCTAACCAACCTCCGACGACAGGCCGTCCCAGACCTGTCCTCCGACCTGGGCATGAACATCTTCAAGAAGGTCAGAGACCGAACTCTAAACGGGCCTTTGTCCCCCTGAACACACTCATAATCTGGTTATATGATTATATGAGCAATATCTGTGGGGCAAAATTCCAGTTCAAGAACCGGGCGCGTGAGGACCGGGAGAGGAAGGGCTCCATCCCGTTCCATTACACCGGGAAGAAGCGCCAGCGTCGCATGGGCGTCCCCTTCCTGCTCCACGAGGACCACCTGGACGTCTCGCCCACCCGCAGCACCTTCTCCTTCGGCAGCTTCTCCGGCCTGGGCGACGACCGGCGGACCCTGGACCGCGGCGGCTGGCAGGCCACCATCATGGGTACGCGTGGCCGCCGGGCATGATGGGAGTAGGTTTTATGTCGCCTCCTCCTCCTCCTCTGAGCTCCCGTTTGGTGAGTCAGAGGATTTGGACGAGATCTGGCTGTCAGCTACTGAATTACCTTCAACTCATTAACTTGGGTATTTCTCATTGGCTCCCACAGGAAAGTGTGATTCGCCCAGGGCACAGAGACATTTATTATCATCCAGAGTTGGGGACATTTTTAAGCTCTTTTTCCATGAAACCACGGCCCCCTCCTTTATTTCACGCTTATGAATTATCTCAGCGGCTGCTTTAAAGACGCTCCATTCCCACTGAGAAACTTGAATAAAATAAGAAATGCATGACATGTTGATGTAATTATACAGTAAAACAGATGTGATATTTGCATTCACCCCTGACATATTTATCTGTTTCCAGGTAAATTCACGCGGAGGGGCAGCACGGACACAGCTGCCGACGCGGACAGCCTGAGCGCCAAACACTCCCATTCCCACCACTCGCTCCTCAGAGACATGCCCGACCACTCCAACAGCCACAGCGACAACGCCGTCCGAGAGGGTAAGGACGAGGCCTCTGTCAGTCTCACAGGTACAGGCTGTGTACAAGAAAATAGTAAAAAAAAGAAAAAAAATCCAAAAGACAAATAAATGCGATTTGCAAACACAATTCATACCAATCTCAGCTGTTTAATAGCCGTGGAGTTAATAGAAAATTGAGAAAAAATTCCCCAAAATTATCATTTATGCGGGTAAAAAAAAAGAAGCTGAATATTGAAGTGGGCACCGAGCAGTGGTTGCGATGATGGAAAAATACCCGGTTGGGATTGGAGAGAGGCTGGGGACAGGGACATCAAAAGAAAAGGAATAATCAAAACTTCCGCAAGATGAACAGTTCCATCATATTAAGGTCCATCAGCTACACTGAGGGGAGGGCTGAGTGGAACAGAAATAGGACGTGGGCTTATGTAACAACAACGTTGTTGTCCAGATGCTAATTTACATAGAAATAACACTGCACCGCCGACATTCAACACACAAGGTCATTCTACAGTATGGAAAAAAGAAACATTGTTGTTTCAAGACCATATATATATTTATACATTTTGATCTCAAATCATAATATTAAATCATCATTTTGTCCATATATATATATAATCAAACCAAAAGTAGATTAAAAGTCATTGTCTTGAATGATGCCTGAATTTATATCAATTGTGTAAATATTATGTAAATGTTAGGAACTCTAATTTGGAATGATCATTTCCTGTTTTACTTTGAAGCTGCTTACTCTGCCTCTGTGCGTTGTTCTTTCTTTGTGTGTGTGTGTGTGTGTGTGTGTGTGTGTGTGTGTGTGTGTGTGTGTGTGTGTGGGTGTGTGTGTGTGTGTGTGTGTGGTTGCCCACACCTGTGATTGATTGACCTGATTAGTTTCACCTGTGTCACTTCGCTCTGCCTCCCGGGTGTGTTTGGTTGCATTCCTCCAGTTCAACTTCAAGTTTCTTTTTTTGCAAATTAAGTTTATAGTTTTTTTAACTTATAAATGGCAAGTCTTCCAAAAAAAAAAAAGAGAGCATCTGAGTACAATGGATCCAGAGATGAAAGAATGCGTTATCTCCCACAGTGCGCTCTCAGATCTCCACCATCACCATGGCGGCGTTCAACACCACGGTGGCGTCCTTCAACGTGGGCTACGCCGACTTCTTCACCGAGCACATGAAGAAGCTGTGCAACCCCGCCGCCGTGCCGGAGCTCCCCATGGAGCCGCTGGCCTGCGCCAACCTGCCGCGCAGCCTCACCGACTCCTGCATCAACTACTCGTGCCTGGAGGAGGGGGAGAACATCGAGGGCACCAACAACTTTGTGCTGAAGAACGGCATGCTGGACCTCACAGTGAGTCACCTCAATGCTCCCATGCCCTGTAAAAAAAAAAAAAAGGGAGAAAACGTCAATAATAACGCTTACACTCTCTCCAGGCCGTCCTGCGAGCTCTCTACGCCGTCCTCAGCCACGACATCAGCTCCAGGATCTGCGACGTGGCGCTGAACATCATCGACAGCCTGCTGCAGCTCGGCGTGGTGCCCGACATGGGCAAGAAGCTCTCCAAGCCGGACAACAAGGAGAACCAGGAGGCCCGGGCCAAGGACGGCCACGGCCTGGGTGCGCAGGGAGCAGGTGGAGGAGGAGATGGAGGAGGAGGTGGTGGTGGTGGTGGTGGAGGAGGAGGAGGAGGAGGAGGCGGCGGCAGCGGTGGGGGCAGTGGGCAGGGGAGCAAGGACGACGTGAAGAATAACAAGGATAATGACAAAAAGGTGAGTTGGAGCTCCTAATGCGGAGGTGTTTGCTGTAGAGCGGGGGTGTCAAACATATGGCCCGTGGGCCAAAACTTGGATGAAAAGTGTAAAAATCGCTAATTGCACATATTTTCAATAAATATGAATTGAAACATTTCAGGTTGTTCATAATGTTTAAAAAAAAATAAAAAGTTAATTAAATGTATTTTTTTGTCATTAAAAAAGAGAAAAATGGAGATTTATATTTTATATGATTTCTAGATTATCAGGCTCATGATTTTTACTGGTTCCGCCTACTTGGGCCACCAAATCGGGACGTGTGTGGCCCCTGAACTATAATAAGTGCGACTCCTTCGCTTACTTTTGCGTCCCTGGTCGAGCAGGAGGAGGGCTCCGGCCTCAGCGCCCACCGGCTGGCTCTGACCATGCTGATAAAGATAGTGAAGTCTCTGGGCTGCGCGTACGGCTGCGGAGAGGGCCACCGCGGCCTGTCGGGAGACCGCCTCAGGATGCAGGTCAGACTCTGATCTGAAGGTTCCTTAAATTGAATATCTTTATATATATATATAAAAAAAAAAGATATCTTAACGGTATTTGGAGACAGATGTTTGACGTACTTCCTGCTCCACATCTGTCCCCTCAGGCCCAGAACTGCCTGACCAACCTGTACAAACTGGACAAGCTGCAGTTTCGCCAGACGATCCGCGAGTATGTGAACAAAGACTCTCTCAATAACATTGTGGACTTCCTGCATGCGCTGCTGGGCTTCTGCATGGAGCCCATAACTGACAGTAAGTAACTCTGTGTGTGTGTGTGGGTGTGGGTGTGTGAGAATGAATACATGAGGACACCACGTTAGTGCTCTGATCCACTTTGCTTAAACATAAAGAGAACAACAATGGTTTTGAAAGCATTTGGTGCAGTCGGGCTTTATTAATGAATGATTAATTATTCATTTTGATAATTCCCCTTTAATCAATGGTGTAGTTGAGCTAAAAAAAAATGAATAAAAAACGCGCAGCCAACATAGCTATGCCAACCACACGGCCAGTTTGCATAAATTAGTGTCCTGGAAGTTGTTGTCATCAGCTGAACAATTATTCAAAAAAACGAATCTTGAAGTGTTCAAAATTAAACATGATTTAAAAAAGAAAAAAAAAAAAAGATGTAATGCTGAATTATTTTGGCGATGCGAAGCTGGAATTTTTGACTTCATAAAAGACCTTTGATGATGAGTTAAGTAGCGCTGTGCAGATGTTCGCATGGAAACCGGGAAATCTGTATCGCATTGAGAGGCCCACATGATGAGGCTGTGCGACAGATATTTAGATAGGAAGGTTTGTGTTGTTGTGCGGTTGGACAAAGCTGAATTGTCCCGCTGTTGTCTCGCACTCTGACTTCGCATTCCAGCGCTGTCCCTGTTTATATATCTGTTTTTTTTTTTTTTTTCTTCCCTCCTCTCACCGGTCTCGGCTTTTCTGCGTCCCTCCTCCTGCCTCCATCATCCCCCTTTTTCCTCATCCTCCCCCTTCCGCGAGCCCAGTCCGGCCCCCCTCCCTCCCTCCTTCCCTTTCCTTACTCGCTCATCCATTCTGTACACTTGCCAATCCAAAGCTTTGCCCATCACATCTCCGCTCAATCAGTGGCTGTATCGCTGAGCATTGAGACACACTGTACACGCCCATTCAGTGTTGCACTGAAATTTCAACATGCGTTTTGTATTTGGAACCACAATCGGCACAGTCGTACAGAGCGCTGTGCAATTGGCAAGTTACTGAACCGATGAGTATTTGTAATTCTGAAATTGAACAGGGTTTGTTTTTGTTTGTTTAGTTTATTTTGTTGGGGGGGGGTGTCTTCTTTTTATGTGTGTGTGTCAGTTAACCTCCATCCGGAGGTGGGGGGGTGCCACGTCCTTTCGGGACAAGTCCCCGTGCATGTCTGTGCTGGCCTGATGTCAACCAACTTGTGCCCCGCCTCTTTTTCTCTTGCAGAGTACGGCAGTGCAGGCGAGAGGTCCAGGAGGGCGAAAAAAAGAAACATCGGTAGATACACAATAATCAATAATCAATAACGGTCAACCATATTGAGCAGTCCGATCGACCCAATCTGACCCTTCCCCAGGCGCCGCCTCCATCGCTGCCCCCCCTCCCTCGCTCTGTCCGAAAAGGGACAAAACTCGCCTGCAACTCCAAAATGTGACACTTGTGCCATGAGATTGTTTTTTTTTTTTTTCTTTTAAAGCTTCCATTTTTTTCGTCTGTTATCCAACGCGACCAAGAGAATAAGCCTCCTACTGTATGTTGGTGTAGCAGGCCCCGAGCCACTTGCCTGTTTTACTTACACCCCTCCCAGAATCCTCTTTTTTATTTGCTTACCAACCCCTTTGCGTTGCCCCCCCCCCCCCCCCCCCCCCCCCCCCCCCTTTTTTATTTGCTTACCAACCCTTTTGCGTTGCCCCTCCCCCCCTGTTGGACGGGCTGATCACTGTTTTTACACTCAAGCTGGTCGATTGTGCGTTGTCATCGCCTCCCTGTGTGAACCCTGGTCTCTTCCCCACCCCTCCCTGTGGCTTCCAGACAAGGCGGGCTTCGGGAACAACTTCACCACGGGCGACAACAAGTCGGTGGCCCAGAACATGGAGGCGGTGGTGGTGGGCTGCATGTTCAAGTCCCTCATCACCCGCTGCGCCTCCACCACGCACGAGCTGCACAGCCCTGAGAACCTGGTGAGTGTGTCCGCACGCCGGTGGTCCGCCTTCGCGCCGGATGTTGTGGTTGAATAATTGATGGCGCATTTTCTTCTGTGCGCAATGAAAGTGATCAATTGGAGATGCACCGTGCTAAATTAAGGCCCGTTAGTAAAAAACAAAACAAACATTAGGATGCTCCCAGGAAATGAATGCGTTGGCTTGGTAATAAACAAAAAAATCCAGTTTTATGTCTCGCATAATGACCCCCGAGTGACCTGTGCGTTTTGAGCGTCCGCCAAGGGTGATGAGTCAAAGTTACAAGTTACATAAGGAAACCAAAACGCAGTCGGACAAAATCTGCGGCTCGGTGAAGAGAATATTTGAATGGAGCGAAGTTTATTTGTGATGACACGTCGCAAATGTAACATCCACTCTTAATCTGACGTTTTCCAGTGGATCTGTGTGGGCCCCCGAGCTTCCGCTGCAACTCTGTGGTACCTCGAAAGCCTCCCAGAAGGGCTGGCATGACTTGTGTGTGTGTGTGTGTTGTGTGTGTTTGTTGTGTGTTTCTTTGTGTGTCAGCGGAAGATGACACACTTTACAAGGCAGAATTCATTATGGCACAGAATCCCAGGCCACCCACTCACAAGCTGGAGCCGGAGCCTCGGACGAGCTCCCACCCCGCCTTCACACGGACAGTCTACGCACGTGGCAACACACTTGTGTGTTTGTGTGTGTGTGTGTGTGTGTGTGTGTGTGCTACCTGCTCGCTTCCACTCACACGTCCCTGGCTTTGTCGCCCCGCCCCCAAACAGGGCCTGTACTGCGACATCCGCCAGCTGGTGCAGTTCATCAAGGAGGCCCACGGCAACGTGTTCCGCAGGGTGGCCCTGAGCGCGCTCCTGGACAGCGCCGAGAAGGTCGCCACCACCAAGAAGCCCGAGGAGAAAGAGGAGGGCAGACAGTCCGGACCCAGGAGGTACTGCCCCCCCCTCGCCCCCCCCCTGCGTCCACAAATCAGAGCTGCGCTTCTCATTCCCTGCTTGCCTTTTGTTTTTACGTCCTGTCTGCATCCGTTTTCTACCGCTTGAGTGACTGATTGGATGGTTATTTATTTCATTCTTTTATGTGGCTGCAGCACACCCCCTGGCAGGAGGCGCCTCCGCCGTTCTCACCCCATCACATTCAGGCCAACACCAGAAATGGGAACTTGGCCCACAGAGCAGGAAAAAAAAAAACTTGAAAGTTGTTGAATGATTACAAACTGGTAAATTGAACACGATTTATTGGCTCCGCAGTGGAGGCGACCTGCGCCCGGTGGTGCGGCCTCGGCTGATCTTACAGCGGCTGATAAACAAATCCAGCTGTTTGGTCTGATGAGCCGGGCGGACTCTCCAAATAGAGTTAAATGCACTGATTGGGTGACTGAGCACAAACCTCAGAGGCCTCAGACTCCGAGTAGGTGCCACCAGAATATCGCATGAGGAATGTTTCAAAATGGAACAGACGGCCGCCATGGGCGATTATCTACAGCTTCTAGTTCCCATCGGAGCAAACTCATTGGAACTTAAGAATGCTGTGTCGTTTATTTTTATTTTTTTTTGGATGGGAGAGTCCCATGGCCAGCAGGGGTTTACTGTTTGTGGGGGCGTGTGTGTGTGTGTGCGTGCAGGTCAGAGGCGGGTGTGTCCGGGGAGAAGGGTCAGGTGTCCAGTGCTGCAGATGAGTGTCGCAGCTACATCTCCAGCAGACCCCCCCAGACCCCCGAACAGTGAGTGTCCGCCCTCACAGCATTTCCATCGTGGCACCATCTGTGTGGAGCTCAGCCTCCATCTCTCTGCTCAGGAGCAACCGAAAATATTCAAAAAATGAATCAATCTCGTGTTGCTTTCATGTCTCGGTGAAGAGGCCGCCAAAAAAATAAAAAAAGATAAATATCAGATCTGACCCGGTCTTGTTTTTTCTCTGTGTCCCCAGCGAGGAACCGATCCCGGGCGCTCTGCTGGGCCGGAAGGATTTCTGGAGGAAGATGTTCAAGTCCCAGAGCGCCGCCAGCGACACCAGCAGCCAATCGGAGCAGGACACGTCGGAGTGCACCACCGCCCACTCTGGCACCACCACCGACCGGCGCTCTCGCTCCAGGTCGCGTCGCATCTCGCTGCGCAAGAAACTCAAACTGCCTATTGGTGAGTTCAAGAAAAGTGGAAAAAAAGCTCTGTTGCCGTACATACCAAATTAGCACGTCATCATTTTTTTACCAGCATGCTTTGCCACGAACATACCTCATCGCGTAGCCCCACCGTGACCTCGACCAATGATGTGTTTTTTTGTGTGTCTGACCTTGGGAAAGCCACCTCATCTCTCCGTGTGTTCCTTTCTGTGCCTCAGCGTGCCGCAGGACCGCTCGCCACCCACTCACTCTCTCTGTCCTACGTATGTGGATGTGGAACCATCTCCATATTCCGTTGTATTCATGTCGTGTCGTGGGTGTGTGTGTGTGTGTTTGTGTCGGTCACCTCTCCCGGTGTGCACGGTGTCCCCTTAGTTAGGTTGTATTTATTTCAATATTTTATCACATGGACAGGAACTACACAAGCTGCCATGGGCTCTGGGGAAAATATAAAATTATATTGCGCTAACTCACTAAATCAATTAAATTCAATAAAAAAAAAAAAAAGGGATTTATTTGATGATGTGCTTTTTAAATCAAAAATAGAACTAAATTCAGTAAAAAAGAAAATGATTATTTCAAACATTTTATTTTTATATTTCTTTCTGCAAAATAATGTAATGACAGTGTGGAATAAAAGCGTGTTCCCGTGTGCCGACCCGTGTGTGCATGTGCACTTTCCCTCAGAACCCCCGGCGCGCACAGTGCATTTGTGGCTTTGCACCCTTCCCGGCTTTGTCCTGCGTCGGTTTCTTCTTACGACCTCACACTTTTCATTCACCTGTCTCCAGGTAACTGGCTGAAGCGCTCGTCTCTCTCCGGACTGACGGACGGCGTGGAGGACCTGCTGGACATCAGCTCCGTGGATCGACTCTCCTTCATACGGCAGAGTTCAAAGGTCAGCCGCAAGATTGGTTTGATTTTCCTCGATGAACGCCACCACATCTGGGTTCCCGTGCGCGTATTATGCATATTCAGTATTTTGGTGTGCCCTCTATGCGCTCCTGTGTCCCAGGTGAAGTTCACCAGCGCTGTGAAGCTGACGGAGGGCGGAGCCGCGGGGCCCGAGTTCGGCCGGGACGAGGAGGAGAACTTCTTCAAGCGGCTTGGTAAATGGAGGTCTGGCAGGAGGAATCCATCCAAGCTTCACCACACAGAAGAGAAAGATGGTAGACCTCCCCCCACCCCAGGGTGTCCCTCGCCCAGCCACGTCCCATCGTCCGTTGTCCATCCCCCCCCCCTCTCTCTCTCTCGCTGTCTCTCGCCCTCTCTCGCTCTCTCCCCCTGTCTGTCAATGTGGTGTCGTGTTTTCTTCTTTTTTATTTTTTTGCTGAATCACAATTTTAAAATAGTGGTACCACAAAAAGTCTGTTGAATATTCAACGTGCTGGTTTAACCACGTGTTTACCACGCAGGCTGAGGGTCAGATTGCATTATGGGAATTGCATGGCCTGGCTTTTTGTTGCTCATGTCCAATACTGGGTCATTAAAATCCGGGTATCTTGGCCTCTGCTATATAAATTTGAACAATTTTTTTTTTCCCAAATAAATCCCAGTCACTCAACTTTTGGGGAGTCTAATGATTGCTGTAATACTTCTTTTGCAGAAATGAGTTTGATATTCAAGTATAATCATGTGACTTTTATTTCATTATTTAACTAATCTTCTAAAATTCTGCAATTACATTTTTATACTTCTTTTCTTCAATCTTTTAACAGTGGCTATAGGCACTCCCTGGGGGGGAAAAAAAATCGATCGCTCTCACGACATTTGTCAAAATTCCTCCCTGATACCGTCTTGTCTCCCCAACTCGCAACATTCCCTCCTTTCCAACCGTGCACATCCTGATCTCCACGACAAGCCCCCTTCTTCCTCTCTTCATTCAATGGTGGATAGAGAGAAAAATAAACTCATATCTATGAAACCATCTTTCTGCTGTAAAGCATATTTCTGTGCTACACGTCCAGCATGACGCTCTCGTCTCTTCTGTGGTGATGTCTGGTGGTATATTCCATTGCCGGGGTGTCGAGGGATGAAAATCGAATGGTCCGCATACAGCTTCTGTTCGGCTGCGGCTACACTTGACTTTTCAATCTGAATTTGTAAGCTCTTATTATCGAGAATATTTATAAAAATATCCGGAATACTTTTATATATTTTATAAAACATAAATAGTGTGAATTAAAAAAAAAAATGTATTATTGAATATCCGAGTGTAACCTCAGCCAGCGGCTGTGTCCATCTTTCACTCTGCTTCCCGTGTCGGTGGCTCTTCAGTGCTTCTTGTTTAATGTCCTGGATGGTGACGTGTGATGAGATATTCTAATATATCATCTTCAGTGCAAACTGTTGAAAAATATTTTATTTTCCATCTTTTTCTCTACAGGTCCCCACGGTTTCCAGGAGCGACTCGCCGCCAGCCAGGAGGCCATGAAGAACAAGAACGTGGTGAACCTCGGCGCCATACGACAGGGGATGAAGCGCTTCCAGTTTCTCCTGAACTGCTGCGAGCCGGGAACCATTCCCGACGCCTCCATCCTCGCTGCTGCTCTGGACCTTGTATGCTGGATTCTTTTTATTTGACATACATAGGGTTTGTATTAAAAAAAATAAATAAAAAATAAAATTTACCGCAACAAATCCCTCTGGTGCTGTCTAGGAAGCTCCGGTTGTGGCTCGGGCCTCCCTCTTCCTGGAATGTGCCAGGTTCGTCCACCGCTGTAACCGTGGCAACTGGCCGGAGTGGATGAAAGGTCACCACGTCAACATCACCAAGAGAGGCCTGTCCAGGGGCCGCTCGCCCATCGTGGGCAACAAGAGGAACCAGAAGCTCCAGTGGAACGCTGCCAAATATTTCTGCCAGTGGGGCGACGTGAGTTTGGGGTTTTTACCAAAATATTGCTCATCAATATGGACGGCGCTCCAGTCGTTATTTACCGTGTCCGTGATGAATCTGCACAGGCCATCGGCACCAGGCTCAGTGAACTCTGTCACTGTGATAGCGAGAGCCCGGCCAACATCCTGGGTTACATTTACGACGAGGAGACCAAACGGAGAATGAGAAAAGAAGACGAGGAGGAGGATTATTTAGACGACAGTGAGTTTCTAATCCACAGTGTATCCAATCAAATCTTTATATTTTTTAATGATTGCAATAAAAAGGTATTCCAAGTCTCTTTACCTGAATTTTTCGAGGGTCATGGTCTTTGAGCCACTGTCACGTATGGAGGCCCACCAACTATTCTGACCGTCATTTCTGTGTGCATTTCTTCCCTGAAGATACAGTCAACCCGACCAAATGTGGCTGCCCCTTTGCTCTGAAGATGGCCGCCTGCCAGCTCCTGTTGGAAATCACCACTTTCCTGAGAGAGACTTTTCCCTGTTTGCCGCGCCCCCGCACCGAGCCCCTGGTGGTCAGTAAAATGAAATCACACGTGCAAAAGAACCTGCATTTTAATTTTTCTGCCCTTCACATATTCACATTCATGGAAAAATGACAGAAGGAGTGGTGTAATTCAGAGATTTTTCTTTTTGGCCCCCCCACTGTAGGATCTGGACAGCTGCCGCCTGCGCTTGGACCCAGAGCTTGGGCGCCATCGCTACGAGAGGAAGATCAGCTTCGCCGGGATCCTGGACGACGAGGACGGCCACGATTCTCTCAACAGCAGCAGCCACACGCTGAAGTCGGACACGGCCTGCGACGACAAGAAGGCCCCGGAGAGCCAAGGTGTGACACAAACCACTTATTTATTTTGATGTTTTTCGGGGGGGGGGGGTTCATTTCTTAACCCCTCCGCCATCTTCTGTCTCCAGCTCCCGTCCGCAAGATCCGAATCGGAGGCTCCCGCCTGCTCCAGATCAAAGGGGCGCGCAGCTTCCGGGTGAAGAAGGGCGGCTCCCTGTCCTCCATCCGCCGGGCCGGGAGCCTGAAGAGCACCAAGCTGTCCCGGCAGGACTCCGAGTCCGAGAACGAGGAGGGCCTGCTGTCCCAAACGCAGAGCAGGGACACGGTCACTGACATTGGTGAGCCGGAGAAAAAAAATATATATTACAAATATTTCTTGTTTTTATGTGGTGTTTATTTATTTTTATGTTGAATTCTCCATTTTTCTTTTTTTTTTTCCATTTATTTGTATTTTTTACTTAACTGCACACATTCTTTTTTTCTTTTCTCTTTACATTTTTTTTTTTTTTTTTTTTTTTTTCAAACTTTCTGTGTGTTTTCAGGGAGTCCGTTCAGCACCAGCGAGCCCAGCATCGAGCCGGAGGGCCCGAGCTCCGGAGGAGCGGAGGACAACTACCACCGCAACATGTCCTGGCTCCACGTATGTGCTCCACATACTACACACGTGTGTGTGTGTGTGTGTTCCTGCATGTTCCTTCTAACATGAGGACTTCCATCCGTCTCCTCTCCCGGCTCAGATCATGATCCTGTTGTGCAACCAGCAGAGTTTCATCTGTACCCACGTAGACTTTTGCCACCCGCACTGTTACCAGCACCACAGCCGCTCGTGTGCACGCCTGGTGCGCGCCATCAAGCTGGTGTACGGCGAGACGGTGGACAGCCTGCGGGAGGACAGCGCCTCCTCCGGGAACATCGGGGCGCGGGCAAAGAAAACCAAAGAGGTGGAATTTCCAATTTACTTTTTGATGTGATGGGTTCGTTTTTTGTTTTTTTTAATTGATGGTTCACGAAAGTGTCTGTGCCTCCAGTGTTCGGACAAGTCATGTCTGAGGACTCCGTCCATGAAGAGAAGACCCAACGACTCCAACACAGAGGGGAAGAAGGATACGGGCATGCTCAAGTACATCCGCAACCAGGTGAGTGGGCTTCTGGGGAAATAACTGCTTTACATTAATATATGTATATACACACACACACACGTTTACAATATACACTCTCTACTGTATCGGATAAACAACAATAAAAGATGTGTTATATAAATTAAATCTTATTAACAACTTTTTGAACCTGCAAGAAATACACATAAACATTATTTTTATGCAATTACTGCAACCCCCCCCCCCCCAAAAAAAGGGTCAGGCTGAGAGCATTTTTCTGCCCTTTGACCTTACCCAAATTGGAGCCCGCGGTACTCATCGTTTTCTGTGTCTCTTCCAGGTGATGAGCTTGTCTCCGGTTGATGGTTCACGAAAGTGTCTGTGCCTCCAGTGTTCGGACAAGTCATGTCTGAGGACTCCGTCCATGAAGAGAAGACCCAACGACTCCAACACAGAGGGGAAGAAGGATACGGGCATGCTCAAGTACATCCGCAACCAGGTGAGTGGGCTTCTGGGGAAATAACTGCTTTACATTAATATATGTATATACACACACACACACGTTTACAATATACACTCTCTACTGTATCGGATAAACAACAATAAAAGATGTGTTATATAAATTAAATCTTATTAACAACTTTTTGAACCTGCAAGAAATACACATAAACATTATTTTTATGCAATTACTGCAAACCCCCCCCCCCCAAAAAAAAGGGTCAGGCTGAGAGCATTTTTCTGCCCTTTGACCTTACCCAAATTGGAGCCTGCGGTACTCATGGTTTTCTGTGTCTCTTCCAGGTGATGAGCTTGTCTCCGGCTCCCCTCTCGCTGCTGACCAAAGCTGCTCCCATCCTGACAGAGGACATGTACGGGGACATCCAGCCGGCGGCCTGGGAGCTCCTGCTCAGCGTGGACGAACACATGGCGGCCGCCGCCGGTCGGTCGGCGCTCAGATCTGGGGGCTGTGCCCATCCACGTTTAACCTTCCGCTCCTAGTTCATTTTTGTCCTCTGTCAAAAATCGTCCCTCTTTTTCCCCTCCAGCTGCCATGTTCCTCCTGTGTGCCGTAAAGGTCCCCGACGCAGTGACGGAAATGATGATGGCCGAGTTCCAGCACCAGGAGGCCTGCCAGCGCATCAACTCCGTCCTCAAGTTCTACACCCTGTGGCGTTTCCGTTACCAGGTGTGGCCTCGCATGGAGGAGGGAGCTCAGCAGATCTTCAAGGTGCAAAGCGATGAGATTTTTCGGGCTGCTTTTTTTTCTAAAATGATGTTTTATTGGTTGTTAGAGGCCTAAATATTTGACAAAATGGTCGTATCCCTCTGACTGATATTGTGCTATGTTTTTTTTTTTCCAGATCCCTCCACCCAGCATCAACTTTACTCTGCCATCTCCCATACTGGGCATGCCCTGTGTCCCCATATTCGACCCCCCCTGGGTGCCCCAGAACACCGGCAGCGTGCAGGACCCCATCAACGAAGATCAGTCTGTAAGTCTTGAGCTCTGTTTATAAGGGTTTCCCCCAGTTATTGCATATGGTGCACGTATTAAATATTAACTTACAAATACTTGACATTACTTAAATACGTTTTTTTTATTTTTTTTATGCATTAGAAATAGTGGGCTCTAACAACCTCATTATTGTTACTATCAAAGTCAAGGTGTGTCATAGGTTGGATTTAGTTTTTAAGTGTTACAACCACAGCAACTTGAGCTGGGTTGGATTGTCAGGATGCCAAAAAAAAAAGATTTGACCTTTTGACCTCTAACCTGCAGATGAGACTTAATCCAGACTATTTTAACTATACATGTGGAAACTATAAACAAGTCATAAGCAGGGTTAAATAAAACAATCCTTTTGGAAATTCTGTACCACAATATGATTGGATAAGCGATATTCAGCTTTTTTTTTAAGAACATTTGCTATTGCTTTGCGAGTGTAAGGTGGACAACTGCACCAAGAAATCTGCTCATTTATGAAAAACGAAAATGAACATTTCTTAGGTTAGAGCATTTCAAGTAGCCAAACAGATTTCTTGGTGTTTCCCTGATTAATTTAATTTTTTTCTTTAAGAGCATGATTATCCAAATATGTTTTAATAGACGTTGATGACGACCTGCCAGCACATGTTCTTTAATTTATCTATCGACTGTCTTTGTTTTTAGTACGCCACATTAATTCAGTCAGTCCATACCATAGTAAGTTGGTATTTCTGTCCGGATGTTTGTGCTGATGCATCTTGTTACCGCAGATCATGACAGACAGGAGGGGAACCTTTCTCCATTCACTATTTGTTGGCCCATTCTCAGCTGAGGGCTTTGGGGGGAAAAAAAAACTGGGGCAAGTTGGGTCATTTCAGATATAGCTGCATCTTGATCAGTGATCAGTACAGGGAGAAGAAGAAGAAAAAAAAATCAATAACAGCATGCATCGGACATTCATTTTGTGTGTGTCGTGGGGTTGATGCATGGTCATTAGATGAGAATGACTTTGCCGTATATGTTTTTTCATATCATGCGCTCATCCTATTTGGATCTGTATGTGTATGAGCCCTTGTCGGAATGCTGTGAGGCATTTACTGTACACAAGATACAGTAAATTCTCCAAAGTCCAGTCTGGATACATTTATTTGTGTCACAATTAGCGATTGAAACCCTATTCATTACTTCGACCCCCGTTTCTTCATACTGTTGTACCGGGATGGAATCAGAGCATGGAGCTCAATGTGCTGGAGGAGAGTTACTGTATTAACGTGTTGTCCAGTCATAAAACATAGCCAAACAAAAACAGTGAGCCTAGAATAGCTCTGCACACACCTTACCTGGAAAAATGGAACTTTGGATTTTTTTTTATTTGTGCATTCGCTCATTCGGAAACTTCCGTATGTCTGCACCTGCTGTTCCACGCCTGTGCCGTTTGATCGACGCCCCGCACCCCCCACCCCCCCACCCCCCGCCGCCCCTCTTTCTTCATAGAAATCCTTCTCGGCACGGGCCGTGTCGCGCTCCCACCAGAGAGCCGAGCACATCCTGAAGAACCTGCAGCAGGAGGAGGAGAAGCGGCGGCTGGGCCGGGAGGCCAGCATCGTCACGGCCATCCCCGTGGCCCAGGAGGCCTGCTACGAGCCCACCTGCAGCCCCCCGCCGGAGCAGGAGGAAGAAGGTGGGGGCCACCACCGCGCACTTCCATCACACAAACAAAAGTTGTCAGGCGGAGGAGGAGCTGGGTGTGAAACTGACGGTGTGTTGTTTCTCCTGCGGGTGACCCGGACGTGCCGGACGTTGATCCCGCCAGCAGACGAAGTGGTGAACCTGGCGTCCCGTCGCCTGTCTGTCAGCCCGTCCTGCGCCTCCAGCAACTCCCACAGGAACTACTCCTTCCGCCGCGGCTCCGTGTGGTCCGTCCGCTCGCTGGCCAGCGCCGAGGGTACCACTGACCTCTATGACCTCTGTATGACCAGAGAGTTTCCTTGTATTCATTATTATTTTATATCGCTTCGCGCCAGATGAAGAGAACACAACCGAACACACCCCCACACACCACATGCTGCAGCCGCCCCAAGCTGTCTTCCCAGCATGCATCTGCGCTGCCGTCCTGCCAATCGTGCACCTGATGGAGGACGGGGAGGTTCGGGAGGACGGCGTGGCGGGTGGGTGTCCTTCCATAAGTCAGGTTTTTTTTTTTTTTTTTTAAGGCGTAACAGACAGGAGGCCTGATTATGTCCCATTCTGTGTTTAAAAGAAAATAAAAATAAAAAATGAATAAGTTTCCCCCACATTTCCTCAGTGAGCGCCGTGGCCCAGCAGATCCTCTGGAACTGCCTGATCGAGGATCCGCCGCTGGTTCTCCGTCACTTCCTGGAAAAGCTGACAGTGAGCAACAGACAGGTGAGGGGGAAAAACCTGTGTAGAGCGCACACGAGCTTTATTCTGCTCCGTTGTTGACTGCAATCCCATAAAATGTGTGAACGTGCATCTCGGGGCCCGTTAGGATGAGTTGATGTACATGCTGAGGAAGCTGCTGCTCAACATCGGAGACCTGCCGGCCCAAACTTCTCACATCCTCTTCAACTACCTGGTGAGGTGCCAGTTTTAAATCTTCGTCTTCATGCGTGGTTTATTGATGGTACCATTAAAAAAAAAACTGGAATCTCCTCCGCCTCCGCCTAGGTGGGACTGATCATGTACTTTGTGCGGACCCCCTGCGAGTGGGGCATGGACGCCATCTCGGCCACCCTGACCTTCCTGTGGGAGGTGGTGGGCTACGTGGAGGGGCTCTTCTTCAAGGATCTGAAGCAGACCATGAAGAAGGAGCAGTGTGAGGTCAAACTGCTGGTCACCGCCTCCATGCCAGGTGAACTGTGAACTGCACATTCAAAATAAAAAAAACACACACACACACAAAATGGAATATTGTTATGCTGAATGATTTTGGGGGTGCTGCAGGAACCAAAACGCTGGTGGTGCACGGGCAGAATGAATGCGACATCCCCACCCAGCTCCCGGTGCACGAGGACACTCAGTTTGAAGCCCTGCTGAAGGTAAAGGCATCGTATTGAGATGGACTTAATAATATTGTCATAATATAAACGGAGGTGAGTTTATAATATCGCCTCCTCCTCCGAACAGGAGTGTCTGGAATTTTTCAACATCCCCGAGGCCAGATCGGCAAATTACTTCCTCATGGACAAACGATGGAACCTCATCCACTACGCCAAGGTAGACCCAATTAAATTGGTATTTTTGAAGGATTTCATGGACAGATTGTGTTTTTTTTTTTTTTTTCTCATAGATAAAAAAATATATATAAATAAAAAATAAAATAAATACATTTAAAATATATATTTATTAAATGTTTTTATATACCTCTTCTAGACGTATGTAAGAGACATCTACCCGTTCCGGAGGTCAGTGTCTCCTCAGCTCAACCTGGTCCACATGCTGCCCGAGAAGGGACAGGAGCTCATCCAGAAGCAGGTGCAGCCTCCTGAAGTTCCCTCCACTCTCTCTTTCTCTCTCCTTCCTCGTTTTCTTTTTCGACCTCCTCTGCTTCTTTTCGTTCCAGGTGTTTTCCCGCAAACTGGAGGAAGTCGGCCGGGTCCTCTTCCTCATCTCCCTCACGCAGCACATGCCGGCCGTGCACAAGCAATCCCACGTCTCCCTGCTGCAGGAAGACCTGCTCCGCCTGCCCTCCTTCCCGCGGACCGCCATCGACGCTGAGTTCTCATTGGTCAACGAGCCTCAAGGTGAGACTTCAGGCGACTCTCTGAATAACGTTAAAGGTGTATATCACGCACCCACGTGCCCTCCTCCTCCTCCTCCTGCTCCTCCTCCTCCTCGGCTCTCAGGTAAGGAGCTGTTTGGTTTGGACACCCTGCACAAGGTGCTGTGGATCAAGCTGCTGGAGGAGATGTTCCTGGGCATGCCCAGCGAGTACCCGTGGGGCGACGAGATGATGCTGTTCCTCAACGTCTTCAACGGGGCACTGCTGCTGCACCCGGAGGACAGCGCCCTCCTCAGGCAGTACACCGCCACTGCGATCAACACCGCCGTGCACTTTAACCACCTCTTCTCCCTGAGCGGCTACCAGTGGATCCTGCCCACCATGCTGCAGGTACAGACACGGCACAGTCATTCAGTAAATGAGTCATATAATAATAATAATAATAATAATAATAATAATAATGAATAAAGCACTGTCCAAAAAGCCAAAAAAAAAAAAAAAAAAAGAAATGACCAGGAGGACAAAAATGCAGAAACATTTCAGTGATTGAGTTGGAAAAAGATATAGTCATTATAAAATGTAAGAAATGCTGATATATAAAGAATCAAATATAAATATAGCCGCCTGCTTGTATGTGATGAATAACATTGAATAGAAGGAAGCTGTCAGCTGCTGACCGTTGGGAGATTTGTCGTGACAGGTCTACGCCGACTACGAGAGCGACCCTGTGCTGAGGCAGGGCATCGAGTTCTGCTGCCGCCAGTTCTACATCCTCCACCGCAAACCCTTCGTGCTGCAGCTGTTTGCCAGCGTGGCTCCCCTGCTGGAATTCACGGTAAGACTGTAGGGCGCCGTATTCAAAGAAATACACCGTCCGATTTTATGTATGCAAAAAAAAAAAAAATGGTGATTTTGCTTCCGTGATTCTAGCTTTATTTTCCCCCGTCCGCAGACCAGCACCAGTACCGGTCTGTCCAAAGGCGTCTCGGCCCAGTGTCTCTTCGACCTGCTGGTCTCTCTGGAGGGGGAGACCCAGGACGCCCTGGACGCTCTGGAGCTGGTCAAGGCCGAGAAACCTTTGCGCTCCCTGGGTACATTTTCATTTTAGGATGAAAACAAAAGGCATTTAGCAGGTGGGCATTTACGGGGCTCTCTAAACATATGGTGCGTTTTTGGCAGATTTCTGTTACGGTAACGAGGACTTGGCCTTCTCTATCAGCGACGCCATCAAGCTGTGCGTCACCGTGTCTGCCTACGCCCCCGAATCCTTCCGGAGGTAT
This sequence comes from Colistium nudipinnis, assembly GCA_016785305.1. Lineage (NCBI taxonomy): Eukaryota > Metazoa > Chordata > Actinopteri > Pleuronectiformes > Rhombosoleidae > Colistium > Colistium nudipinnis. The sequence goes on along the minus strand of JAFBJU010000243.1, from coordinate 8,946 downwards.
GGAGAGATGAAAATGCTTTTTGGATGGTTGCTGGGCGGTTTTCCTGCGACCGTCCTCACGCTCCGCCTTGTGTCCCCAGTCTCCAGATGCTCATGGTGCTGGAGGCCGTGGTTCCCTGCTTCCTGCAGAAGCTGAAGAGCAACACGGTCACCATGGAGTCGGCTTCAGCCGCCAGGGACGAGATCGCCGCCATCGCTGCGCTGGCTACGTCCCTGCAGGCCCTTCTCTACAGCTCAGAGACCCTGACCAGGTCTTTTTTCTTTTACACGACGTAGCTGGTGACTTTTTAAATTTTTCTTTTAAAAGATGCTTATATGCTTGATAATTGTATCCACAGGCCCATGACCGCCCCACAGCTGTCCCGCTGTGATCAGGGTCATAAGGGAGGCACCGCGGCTAACCACGCCATGTCAGGAGGGGTCAACACCAGGTCAGGACTTTACGGTTCCCACCCCGACCCGGCTCTGACCTAAGAATTAAGTCTCATCCACCGCTGAGGTCTCCTTTCCTGTTCCCAGAGACAACCTCCATCTCCTGGAGGAAGGCCAGGGCATGCCGAGGGAGGAGCTGGACGAGCGCATCGCGCGGGAGGAGTTCCGCCGGCCGCGGGAGTCCCTGTTGAACATCTGCACCGAGTTTTACAAACACTGCGGCCCCCGACTCAAGATCCTGCAGAACGTGGCCGGGGAGCCCCGGGTCACGGCCCTGGAGCTGCTGGACATCAAGTCCCACATGAGGTGACGGGGTTTAATGATTAGCTGATCACATTATTGATATTGATCGATTGCGGATTGATCCCTTTCGGTAGAATGCTCACGGGGGTGGAGGGGGCGGGGGAAAACGGTTTTCAATTTAGACTCCGATTCCTGTTTCGTGAGTGGCATTTTTTTGAATCCCACCCAATCGCCCCTCGTCTCCCTCCCTCAGGCTGGCGGAGATCGCCCACGCTCTCCTGAAGCTGGCGCCCTACGACACGCTGACCATGGAGAGCCGCGGCCTGCGGCGCTACATCATGGAGATGCTGCCCATCACCGACTGGTCGTCGGAGGCCGTGCGGCCCGCCCTCATCCTCATCCTCAAGAGGCTGGACCGCATGTTCAACAAGATCCACAAGATGCCTACGCTCAGGTGCGCTCGCCCACAGGCATTATGCAGCAGGTCTGTTGAATCCCACTTCTCTCTCTCTCTCCGTCTCCCCGTGAGTGTCTCGTGCCGTGGCGTGTAACCCTAGATAGACGGCTTCTTGGCACTGTCCTCTGTCGCGCTGCCTTTCGTGCGTGATGTACCTGTAAGTGCTGCTGTGCCATATGGTTTTTTGATTTTCTTTTTTTTTGTGCGCTGGCTATGTCTGTGAGCTTTCAGTATTCACCGTCAGTACGTCCTTCAGCGTAACCAAGGTGATGGTTGTGTGTGTGTGTGGGGGGGGTGGAAACACACAAAAAACATGCTGCTTCACCGCTTTAAAGAGTTGTGGGTTTTGACGTGGCGTCGCGGTGTGGGGCTGTGTGTCCCCCAGGAGACAGGTGGAGTGGGAGGCGGCCAGCAACCTGATCGAGGGCATCTGCCTGACCCTGCAGCGGCAGCCAATCATCTCCTTCCTCCCGCACCTGCGCTCTCTGATCAACGTCTGCGTGAACCTGGTACGGAAACGCCCAAAGCCCCTCTGTCGTCCATTTTTCTTTTATATATATATATATATATATTTTTTTTTAAGCCTTTTATTTGTGCCTCCACAGGTGATGGGCGTTGTGGGTCCTTCCAGCGTGGCGGACGGCTTACCTCTGCTCCACCTCAGCCCCTACCTCTCCCCTCCGCTCCCCTTCAGCACGGCGGTGGTGCGGCTGGTCGCCCTGCAGATCCAGGTTCTCCTCATCTGCCTCTAAATAGAAAAATGGATCAGAAAAACCCTCGTCAATAATTTGCCCTCTAATGCTTTTTTTTTTTTTTGATCTCATCTTAGGCCTTGAAGGACGACTTCCCGCTCAGTCACGTGATCTCACCTTTCACCAATCAGGAGAGGCGAGAGGGGATGCTGCTCAACCTGCTCATTCCCTTTGTGCTGACTGTTGGCTCTGGGAGAAAAGGTAGCTCAGGCAACATTATCGATGACTCCAATGGACAAAACATGACACCAAGTCTTTTTTTGTTTTTTTTTAAGTGTCATTTTGCAAAAAAAAAAAACAGATTTCTCCGTGTTTCCCTCGCAGACAGCCCCCATCTTGAGCCGCCCGAGATTTTCCTGCTCCTGCAGACCGTCATCAACATCCTGCTGCCGCCTCGCATCATCTCCACCTCGCGCACCAAGAACTTCATGCTGGACGCCTCGCCGGCTCACTGCTCCACCCCGGGCGACGCCGGGAAGGATCTGCGCCGGGAGGGGCTGGCCGAGTCCACCAGCCAGGCTGCGTATCTGGGTAAAGGATGCCACGCCGTAGACTGGCCGCCTTCGCTCCCACTCGTGCGTCCCCCTTTCCTGACGGCCCTTTGTGCCCTTGTGCAGCCCTGAAGGTGGTGCTGGTTTGCTTCGAGCGCTCGTTGGGGAACCAGTGGTACCGGCTGAGCCTGCAGGTGAAGGAGATGGCTCTGAGGAAGGTGGGCGGCCTGGCCTTCTGGGACTTCATCGACTTCATCGTCCGGACCCGGATCCCCATTTTTGTCCTGCTGAGGCCGTTCATACAGTGCAAGGTAAAGGCCTATGAGGCGAGGGCGTGTTCCGATTTGGGGGTGCGTGCGCGTTATCTCACCGCGTCCGCCTTTGTCGCACGCAGCTGTTGACCCAGCCGGCCGACTCCCAGGAGGAGATCACGGCGCGTCACCACATCGCCGACCAGCTGGAGCGCCGCTTCATCCCCAGACCCCTCTGCAAGAGCTCCCTGTTCGCAGAGTTCAACAATGAACTCAAGATCTTAAAGGAGGCGGTGCACAGTGGTTCTGGTCCGAAAAATTCAAAAATGATCCATTTCATATCTATAATACTAATATGAGCGCTTTCTCTATGTTCAAGTTCTGAATGCTCATTTGTTTTGACAGCCTACCAGGGCAAGACCTCCATCAGCACGGTGGGAACCTCCACCTCGGCCTATCGCCTCAGCCTGGCCACCATGTCGCGCTCCAACACGGGCACCGGCACGGTGTGGGAGCAGGAGAGCCAGCCGTCGCGCCAGCCTTCCCAGGACACGCTCAGCCGCACCGACGAGGACGAGGAAGAGAGTCAGAAACGTTTCCCCCGTTCAATTGTTTCAATTTCCTTTTTCCGTGGACGCTTGTAGAGACGAGAGAGCCGAACTCACCGTGCCTTTCTCTCTCTCTCTCTCTCTCTCTCTCTCTCTCTCTCTCTCTCTCTCTGCAGATGACTCCATCAGTATTCCCAGCGTGGTGAGCGAGCACGAGGCCTTCCTGCCCAGGGTCACGGCGCAGCGCCGCTTCTCCAGCCACGCCACCGGATCCGCGGCCACGCAGCATGACGCGCCGCGCGCCACCATGTTGCCCAGCCACAGGTAACATGCACCGCAATGCACTTTTTACAGGTGTACTTTATTTGATCCAATCAGAGGCACACCACTGATTGTTTAATTGTAATAGAAATGCTCTCATTTGAAGCTGGTGGGGGGGACCTTTTAGACCAATCGTTGCCCGTCATCTAATTCAGCGATATCTTGTCGTTAAAAAACAAACAAACAAATCTGGTCTCGTTCATGCCACTTTTATTTGTCTCCTCTAACCACTGAGATCGTTCCTGTGTCCAGTTCAGGTACAACTCAGATCTTTGCTTGCATATGTCCTGAAGAAATGTTTTCAAAAGCATCGAGCGGTCGTGTCCCACAACCCCAGTCATCCTTTTCCTATGTATATCTCTGTTTCTTTATGATGTTCCCCAGTCGACGGCCTCTGAGCGGCGTTTCCAAATGCCTACGACTGTATCTTCATAAGAATGTCAAAGGGAAAATAATAAATCGTCTCCAGCTTTGGGCCCTCTGTGCTCAGATCCAGCCCCCCTGCTCTCCCGCCCTAATAAGGAAGGGTTTGCTCTGGGGACATGGGTGGCGGAGGACCTGGACTGCACTCCCTAAACTCCGGTTCTCCCCCTATGCCCCCCCCCCTTTTCGCAGTGAACCCAATGTGCTAGATGAGTCCCAGGGCCTTCTGCAGGAGGGTAACCTCTCTAGGTACAGTGGCCCCTCAATGTGTGTGTGTCCCGTTGGTAGATTCTCGCATCTGTTTCGCCACTGGGAGGGGGCATTGCCTTTGGGACGCCGTTGATCACTCATCCGCATACTATCCAATCACCTTGGCCCGCCATGCCACCCTCCCCCCCCCCTTACCTGTCTCTATCTATGTGTGGCTCCACTGTGCCTTGTCTCTGTCCCCCTTCCCCCTTTTGAGCTCCACACTGACCCTCATCTTCTTCTCAGCTCATCTGCTGCGCTATCCTAACCAGCCCCTCACCCATAAGGAAGGAACAAAAAGAAATAAAGGGACCGGGGGTCCGAGGAGCGCTGCCTCTGTTTCTCCTGTGTTGTCGGCCAGTGGGCTTTACAGTCGTGCCGTCACCAAAGTCAGCCTCTCTCTCCCATCGGTGCCATGGTGTTTCATGCCGTCCACCTGTCAATCAGGCTTCTCGCTGATCAAATTGGACGTCCGTCTCCGGATACCAATCTGTGGGGGGTCAGGGGGAACTGGGGTGGCAACAACAACGGAAAAAAAAAAAAGGAACACAGTTACACTTTCGTTCTTTCTTTGTCCATTTTCACTTAAAAAAAAAAAAAAAAAAAAAAAAGAGTTCACACGATGGGACATGTATGCAGAGCAAATCCATAACGCAGAATACCGAGGAGTACACAATCTTCTTTTGTCAGTTGCTGCTCCAGCCCCCACTATCCCCTGGTGTGTTTTCAGTGTACGAATCATGGCAACACTGTGATTTTTTTTGGTGTCTTGTAAACATCCCGTGTGTCCCGTAGTGAGTGGGTAGAATAGTAGTAGACATCTTGTTGTGGTCGAGGGTTTGGTCAGTCGTGCAATGCTGGGGATGAAAATGTCTTCTGGTCCCTTCACGCGTGCGTCTTTGTGTGTCTGTGTGTGTCCGTCTGGTTATCTTCAGGGTGGCCAGTGTGCAAAGTGAACCGGGACATCAGAACCTCCTCTTACAACCTCCTCTGGGCCGAAAGCGTGGCCTCAGACAGGTGGGGACCTCGCCTTTGTCTTCACTGTTCACGCACACTGTAGAACAATTATATGACTACACATGTTATTTCATGGTATATATATATTTTTTTTATTTTCATATTACAAGCAAAAATATTAGCAACACAAGCTCACAAATCCCAAAATATATCCGGGGGGAGAAAAAGCTCTTCCTTTTAAATTGCCTTTCGTTCATTCATTCATTAATTTATTATAAATTATAAATACAAACAAATTGCGCAGCACTTCTACATGAACACAATACAATTTGAATTATAAACAAAAATAGAAAACAAAAAAAAAACATTTCTGAAAACGTTTTTTGTTGCACCTGTCTTGCAGCTGCGGCGGCCCCTCTTGTCCATTCCAAAGAACGAACAGCGGGATCGGTCGGGGGCCCGACTCTCAACGACCCGTCGGAGCATCCAGCCCAAGAGCAAACCACTGGGTAACGATGCGCGTGCCCATGTCGTTGTGGACGGCTGAATGAGTGAATGTTTCGGGTACGAGTAGGCCTGAGGAGAGGGGGAAAAAAAAAAAGCACACGACATCTCCTGTGGAACTAACAGCCCCACTTCAAACCAAGCTCACAGCCCAAATCCAACCTGAAATGACCTGAAATCTTTTTTTCTTTTTTTTTTCTGTGTGTTTTCTGTCCTCTCCACTCACCTCTGTCTTTGTTTGTTGTGCCACCTGTCCCCAAACTGACTCTTTTCACTCTGTTCTGTCCCATCTGTCCCTTTGTTTCGAAATAAAGAAACTTTATTGGACTGTGAAGGTGAGACACCAGCCTCCACCCCTTCCCCCCCCCCCCCCCCCCCCCCCCCCCCCCCCCCCCCCCCCCCCCCCCCCCCACCTGCAACAGCCCCGTCCGTCTTGTCTGCAACCTCACCCATAGCGCGCGCCGCATGTCTTGCATCCCGCTTCCAAGAGTCCCCCTCCACCCCTCCTGTCCCGTCCCCCATGGCAGTGATGATGTCATTCCGAGTCCTCAGCTGGTGCGATTGTCTCCGTTTTTTGCCCACAGCGCACGGAGACCAAAGGAGGTCGGTCACCTTTACGGAGGCTTCGGCGGGAATGTGTAAGCCCCCGACTCCCGTAACTATGGACCTTCCGTCCGAGAGCTGGAAGGCCAGTCCCGCCCCCCACTCAAAGTCCCCCACACTGGAGGTGCCCTCTGTCTCCTCAGCCACGGTCACTGCAGACCTGCACAGCCCTGCCAACACACAGGTAGGACCAGGGGAGAGGACATTTTGGCTCCATCGTGCCTCGGTCATGTGGCCAACGGTCTCTTTCTCCGGGGGGCCTTAAATGTGGCCAATCAAAAAAAAGTCCCGAGGCTAGCTCTGCCATCTACAGCAATCTGCATGTCCAATGTCCATTAGGTCTCTGGAGGTTGGTGGAGAGTGGATTTTGTCACCAATGTCAACGGGGAGAAGATGTAACTGAAGTTTATTTTCACTCAGGTCCCTCCAATCATAAGCAGCAGAGAAAAGAGGGAGCAGTGGGGGCTCCGCAGCAGCCTCTCCCCTCCTCCCTCCATCTCCCGGCCCTCCACTCCGACCCCGCCGTCCCGCACCTGCTCCCCTCTGCCCCTCTCCAGAGCCTGCTCCCCTCTCCCCTTGTCCCGCACCTCCTCTCCTCTCCCCCCGCCGCTCCCGGTGCTGGGCGTGGCCCCGGCTCCGGGCCCCCCTCCACCACCGCCGCTGCCGCCTGCGCCGCTGCTCCCCCCGCCTCCGCCGGGGCCGTCCCGGATCAGAGAGAGCCCCGGGGACGAGGACACGGCCGCACTCCTGCCGCGGGCCAGCAGCGGCGTCCTGTTGCGGCTCAGCGAGGACGCCGGCACCGAGAACCCCCTCCTCACCCCGCTGATGGCCTCGCCTCGCCCCCTGCCCCTCTCCCCCGTGGACCTGGACCTGGATGAGTCCCATGTGTAGGAGTACACATTCATTTGCCTGCTTTCCAAGAGCCACTGGTTTTCCCTTTTCTGCTTTGCCCTCAAACTAAACGTCTCGCTTCTCATCTGTGTTTCTCTGTTTAACCTCTGTCCTCTCGGTGCATCTCTTCAGTGTTGAATTTCAACATGGTAGAACACATGAAGCTTTGAAGGGTTGAATGTATATAATTACAGCAAATCTACCTTATTGCTCATCTCTCCACAGATGGTTGAAATCAGATTTATTTTTTATCTATATTTTATGTCATACATTGTATTAACGGAGATGATGAATACCGAGTCATAAATGGTTAAAATATCGATATTTAAATAATGTAACTGTCTTATAATATTAAAGAGGTCTATATTTAGAGCTATATAAATTAAGATGCTATAACTTGTACAAAGTGTTAATTAAGGAGAGGAAAATGCTATTTGTATGGACAGTATGCACCGTTCTCAAGCTGTAAGTGAAATTAAGGCCTTATGGTGAAGTAAAACAAATTTAGTACAGAACATCTGATCACATGGTGGACCCCCCAATTTATTTATTTTTTCATTGTTACATTCAAACATAGAAATTCATCCAAGCGGTATTCATCATGTGTAAAGTATTGTATGAAAATTATCAAAAGGTCCTTAAATGCGGTAGTGCTCCTTGAATTGAGTTGAGGGAAATTGTCTTTGACTGACATTGTCTGTGTGTGTGTGTGTGTCTTGCACCGCTGGTAACGTGATTCTACACCTGACAGCATTCGTACATGTTAAAGATGAATCATATGAGCTACAGTGTATATTGTGCTGCTCAGTTTCTCAGTAGATTATTTTAATTGTGACCAAAGACTGTTCACTTCATCTGCAACTGTGATGAAGTGACGCAGTGGATTCGTGTTACGCTGTTGCTCATTCCATGCCTTCAAAGAGACACAACAGGCAGCCAGCAGTATCTTTTGGTTTTTAGTGTTAGTATTTGTTTCTTGTACAAGGTGAACATTTAGCATTCAGTGCTAAATGTTAAATAAAAAGACATAATATTGTTTTTTGTTTTGTCACTTTCTGGAGAGAAACCTTTATTTTTGGCATTTTTGAAAGACATTCATTGCTAGAATTTTTTTTCAAAAGATTTTTTTTTGTCAGTTTCTCTTTACTTAAATAAAGACCTGATGATAAGAGCCTGTCAACCAATGGAAGGTAAAACTGTCACATCCACACACTGGAGTCAGCGCTTCTGGCTGACATGTTATGGTAAGGATTCAAAAAACAGATTTATTAATTTGATCAATATGCTCTGTTCTGTCTACTGTCCAGTTCTCTGGTGACCTCCTGAACCACAAAGTCCAAATCTGTTCAACCAGCTGCAGACAGGGAGGGACGACCCAATTGCAGTCAGACAACCCACTGCGCTGACAACAGTAGGAGTATGGTACGTCTTAATTTTTTTTTTAAGATTTACATTTAACGAAATAGTTTAGTATGTTGCCCAAACATGTGATGAATGCGAAATGTAAAAAGTCAAGTATGTGTAAAAGTGTCAAAAAACATTAGTCAAAAAACCCCAAAATTCAAAATTTTCGAACGTGTCGAGCACTTTTTTCACTTTATTTTCGCACCTACCCTATTTTAAAGCCCTGCCGATGCTGCTGTGTGCGAGTTTCGAGTGTTCGGCCCAAAACTTCCAAATTTTCAAACGTGTCGAAAACACTCAAGACTCGCACAGCAGCATCGGCAGGGCTTTAAAATAGGGTAGGTGCGAAAATAAAGTGAAAAAAGTGTAAACTTCTTCGTTATTGGGGAGTTTTTTGTCGGCCAAAATGTGAAAAAAAAAC
>JAFBJU010000242.1:1226701-1258743 GCA_016785305.1 Colistium nudipinnis | reverse complement strand
CATGTCGAAAACACTCCAAACTCGCACATTAGCATCGGCAGTCTCTTAAGATAGGGCAGGTGCAAAAATAATTTAAAAAAAGTGTAAACTTCCTAGTTTTTCGGGGCTTTTTTTCCGTCAAAAATTTGAAAATTTTCAAACATATCGACAACACTTGAAATTCACACAGGAACATAGGCAGTCTCTAAAAATAGGGTAGAATGCGAAAAAAAGTGAAAAAGTCATAGTTTAATGTCGTCAAAAATTCAAAAAATTGCCAAAATCACGCCCTACTATAGCCTTATGTTGGCCAAAAAAAATCTAAAAACTACTTGTATAGTATGTCGTCCAAAATGTCACACTACGGTATGTCAAAATATACCATTAACACAAAAATGTGTTAATACTAATATTAATAATTAAAAAAAATATATATATATATATATACAGTATATATATGTGTTTTTTACCTTTTTCATAGTATATGTCTGCCATAATTGTGAAATGTGGCGTCAGACGTCCCTGCGGTGAAACATAGGTGAATATTTGCATGAGCCATTAATTCAAGTTCAAGGTTTTCTCTTACATGTCAGCCCCTGAGGCAAAAGGATCTCTGGGACAAGGTGGTAATTATCAAAGAGTTTAAAACAAAACAAAACATTGAGCCGACAGCCCCTCTCGGAAGTGTGATGACTGAACAGGCTGCTGTTCTGTCAGGACTGTGGGGTGGGGGTGAGCTTCTGCTGTGAACCCATTGGACCCCAAGTCTCCCGAGGCTGGTCTTAAAGCGCCACTTTGCCGGTCAGATTTAGCCGCGTGCTTTTTGTATCATCGGTTGCCGTTTGTGGATTTGGTACAGCGAGCTACAACTCTCCTATCCGGGAGTTCCCAGCGCCTCGCAGCCTCTCACCCGGCATTAATAGAAGAGATGGTGTCGCATTCGAATAGAACACAAGCGGGATAAGAAAAAGACCGGCGGCATAGCTTTGTAAGGCTTTGGGTGTCCGTATGTTAAATCTCACAGACGAGCTCTTTGTTGTATGGACGCTGCTCTGTGTGGGGCTGTGTTGACCTTTTTACCATGCGCGACCCATGAGTAGGTTCATTCATCGCCCACGAGGACAGTGGGCCTTTTTTTTTAAAGCTGCACTGTGTATAAAATATGCTGTACACACCATGTACACACGTTTCTTCTGTTGTTTTTACCAGACCGCATTTTTTTGTCAAAACAGTCCTTGTGTGTTGACCTTTTTTTTTTTCCACAAACCCATCCACCGACTAGGTAAACCCCTTTAATTCAGCTTGCTGTGTCACTTCATCAGCTGTTGCGTTATACACCGATTAATGCAACGTCAGACATAAGTAGTAGAAATTTCACTTGAATGTGAAAATATGTGAAAGAATGTCACCCGAAGATTAAAACAGGAGCTCATTTAAAACTTCAATAACCTAAAGTCCCATTTTAACACTTATCATAAACAGAAGATTTAGCCAGTGTGTGTTGGGCTCCAGTTGCATTCCTAATCGTTTCTCCCACAGACAATTTCATTGGCTGCATTTGTGCAAATTCGTCAAAAACGTCATAGTATATAATATGTCGTCCAAATGTGGTATATGCAATACTATAGACATAAGGCGTTTTCTGTCAAATTTTGATGGCCAAACCCCGAATGTCTAGGGAATCGTACAGTGGAGTTGGTAATGATGCAGTGAAAGCACTCACCCAGCTAACCACAGTCTTTCCAATCTGTCCCACAGTCACGCGAGTGAGCTCCACATCGGACATGATGGAGAGCTTCGGCCTCGGGTCGCGGCACGCCTGCTGGCGGCAGCAGAGCCCAGGCGGTCCAATGACAGCATCCCAGAAGGGCGAGCGGGGATCGCATCCTAATAAACCAAAACAGTTAGGTAAATGATATGCATGCATATGTGTCCCAATTCAGATGCATTGCTTCCAGTTCATTGCATTGCTGAAATGTATGTTTTGTGAATTTGTTACATCAGCAATAGCAACAATAGTGAACACGGTTCCTGTATTATTATTCCGGATGCCAGCCACAAAAGAACAGTGTCAGGGAGTCGGATTTGTTTCCCCGCCATCTGTTCTCTATCACATCACTTAGTCACGTCCACAATGTAGATACGGCCGCACAGAAACTCCGGTGTCTGAGTCAGACCAGTCAGGCAAGTTCCTGCTTCCACCAGTGCTCAGAGGAGCAGAATGTCTGTAGTGGGTGAGACTGGAATTTGAGGTGTATTTATTTTTATTTTTTTTTTGCCCGAGTGGAGCGAGTTGAGTGTGAAACGACGCGACGGTGCCGACTCACTGACAGGAGGCTCGGCCGTCTGCTTCTGTCAATGGCACAGGTGAGCTGCTGAGAGAGAGCTGGTCCAGGGGAGAAAGAGACAAAGATGAGTTAGTGTAGACCCCCTCCCCCCCTCCAGGCTTAGTCAAGATGGGTCGCAAGTCCACGTGACCTAATTGAAAAGCTGCGCACCGGAACTGTAAACGGTACAGATGGACACGTGGCATACGTAGTTTTCTATTTTTAGATGTTGCTCTTAAAAGTAATTTTGTGTCACAGAAAGAAAAAGGTTCCACGTGATTCAATATGTTATCGTTTCAAAATATCCCCTCGAATGCAAATGGGGCTAATCAAATCGTTTTAGTTTTTTTTTTTTCTATTCCCGTCCAGCACAAAACGTAAACAATAACAGTTGTGATTAAATGTGGTAACTGTGATCCGTAGGTACGAGACCGATTTTTCCTCAGATGTATCCCACCGCTATTGTTGTCTGCGGGCCTGTTAACTTACATTTCTTTTCTTTCTTTCAGCCTCCACTGACAGCAGTTGGCAGAGACAGACAGACATGAACTATTGGGACGGGAGGAGAGGCTGGATGTGGATTGCGAGGTGAGGGGATCGTCTTCTCTTGGTGTTTTTTTTTTTTTTCCACTGGGCTTAATAACCGGCCCTGCGTCTCTTCACCACTGGGCTATGGGAGCTTTCGGAGCGCTGGGCTTTTGAGGTTTTGGCCGCCGCTTTCTGTAAAAAAAAAAATGACGCGCTCCACCAGGTTGATGGCTCAGATCTGAACAGAAGTAATGCGGAGAATTTAGGATTGGTTTTGGGAGCAGGTCACCAATCTAAACTGCTAAACCGCCTGCTCCTGTTAGCTACGTTTATTTTTCGCAACGTTGCCGCATTCCGAGACTTCAGCCATGGCATTCACCGCGTGGCGACATTATGGCCGTCGCGTATGACGCGGTCAATTGATTCCAAATAGCAAAGTTAACGGGCTGTTGTCTTTTTTTTTTTTTGTAGCCATGGTACTCTGTTTCCAGAGCACAGCGGTGAGAATGGCCAAAAACTGCAATTGCCCCAAAACTGTCTAACGTTTCCTATACTGCCACGAGATTGAGTCAAGTTGAGGGGCACCCCTTAACCACAGTTAGCAAAATAAGTACACGAAGTCAACGGTTCAGGTGCAAATCTTACACAGACCTTTATTGTTCTTTTGTCAAATACAGTCCTTTTCCTTTCGTTCCTTCCACCTACTAAACCTTCTTTTTTCATTTCTCGTCCCCTACGTACTTTTTTTCCCCCACCAGTTCACTCACTTGAGCTTTACCCTCCATCTTTAAGATACCTCATCCACTTGCTGCTTTCGCACATCTCGCACTGACAATCTTCCGGAAAACCGCTTTATCTAGCTCGTCTTCTCTCTCCGTCTCTTCAACCTTCACACGACATTCCTCTAGTCCTTTACAAGTTCAATTGTCCCATCCCTTAGGACGGGTTAATACCTCACCGCCGCCTTAACAGGTGCCAGCGGTTCCCACAACTAAAGCTCCGTGAAAGATGCTACACTGAAAAGTCGGCTTTTTTTTTTTTTTTTTTCCTTTTTAAAAACCCAACATGGCTCAGTTCAGAATTTTGTGTTAAAACAAAAAATTCGTCTCTCATCGGATTTGATGTGTCAACATTTGTTGACCAATGTCTTGGTTCTAACAGTAAGAAAATGATCTCTCGTCTGTTGGAGATTTAAATTAATGCCTCTGACGAAAAAAAAAATGAGAACTGTCTGGGTCCAAACATCTGTCATTTAAGGAATGTATAAAAATAAGATCGTCCCATGAATCTAAAAATCTGACTTTTACAAAGAAAACGTGTGGCTCTCTGTCTTCTATCCTGTCTTGCATGCTCACGTTTCCAATCGCTTAAAGCTTTAACAGTGCTGCTTGATATCTAAAAAAAAAATAATAATACTACAATTACTTTTAGAATATAAAAATGTAAAACTTTCATTAACTCCCCAAGAATAGTCTAAAATAATGTTTAAATATCAAATTAAAGGTAAACAGGATTTGATGCACCACCTCTATCTTCAAGCCATCCACGCGTGACACACGGGCACATGTGCGACACGCGCCGCTTTACGCTTCCCATTTTTAAGAGCGGGGCGGAAGGCGTGAACGTCTCTCTGTGGGATGCGCTTAGAAGTAGGGGTGGGTAAATAGCTGCCAAAGAGGACAGTAATAAAGAACACTGTTGTATTAATACACACGCACGCAGACACACATAAATACAAGTCCCGCGCTGCTCTGCGCCGTTTTTTTTTTTTTTTTACGTTATTGTACAAAAAGAAAATGTCCGTCCCGGAGTCCATTGCCTCCCTCCAACCAAGTTCACACCATCGTCTCTTTTCTCTTCCCTAAAGAACACAGGGACTTCTTGTCCTTTTTGGTTTTCAGGGATGTGGGCGAGGAGGAGGACGAGGAGGAGGACGAGGACGTCGTCGACGAGGAGGAGGAGCGGGACGAGGGGGACGAGGGGGACGTGGCGGCGCGGCTGGGGGTCGCGCCACTGCACAGCGAGCCAGGGGCCGACTGAGAGGCCGGCTGCAGGCAGTTCTCGTCGGCTTCCTCCATGTGGACAATGGCCGAGACGGAGGAGGGGCGGCGCCGGAGGCGGGCGGCGGCGGCCTGCGGGCTGGGCGTGCGGGGCTCGCTGAGGGGCCGGTGGACGGAGATGGCGCTGCGCAGGCAGTTGAGCCACTGCTGCTTGTGGAAGATGTCGTTGACCTGCAGTGTGTGGGACTGTGCCTGGCCCGGGTCCTGGGAGCGCACCCGGAAAATGTTCTTGGCTGCAAAAGGAGACGAGCGATTTAATACACGCGGTAAGACCAACCCATAATGCCAAAACAAGTGCCCGCTCAGGTGTTGACGTGCGACGCGGCGGAGGGTTCCAGGGTGGCAACTGGACGAGTTGGAGATTCTTGAAGATGTTTTTTTTTTTTACCTCTATGGGATGAATGCCTAATTAGGGGGCCGTTAAGGTGAGCTCGCAGATCGTTGGCCCTCTGGCCTGGTTTCGGTGTTTGGTCTTGCCCGAGACGGACTGTTCTTTGTGCTGGTGGTGGGAGTGTAGCTGTCTGAGGGGAAATGGAGAGCGGCTTTGTAGGTGGCTGAGAGATGGTGTCTTGAGCCTCCTCCTCTTTTGAGAGATGTTTCCCCCCAGGGTTACCCCTTTTTCAAACCCTCTTTCTTCTCTGGCTCAAGTGAGTCAAAAGAGTGTCCTCTGCCCTTGAGAGCTAAATGGACAACCCAGTCCGGGCCAGACAGAGGACACTATTTTGAAGATGGTACGGATCGCACCTTAGCCAGAGAAGAAAGGTAAACGAAGCCATCTATGTTAACCTGGAAAGCTTAAGAGACCAACTTTCAGCCGCCGACAATGCTCTTCTCCAGTCTCACTCGCATAACAAAGGACATTTCTGGCACTCCACCTTCGCAACCAAAAACCTGAAGCCAGGTCAGCGGGTCAACGATCTGCAAGCTGACCTCAACCCTCCTCCAGTCAGGGATTCATCCCACAGGGGATAAATACCTGACCTTTCTCACACCTGTTGGTTGCCACTGATAAAGCCCCCTCCAACTCGTTCAGCTGCCTATTAGAAACCCTCCCGATGATGCAAGGACTGTATGACTGGGAAAACTTCAGGGACCTAAAATGGGCCTCACCTTTGTCTGCGTTGCTGAAAGCGCCTCTGAAGGAGCCGCCCATTCTGACATCTCCGTCCTGCAGGTCCTCCAGCACCAGATCCTGCACTGGGATGGGCTGCCTGTAAACCTGGAAGCAATGGCGCTCGTTCCTGGTGACGGGGCGGGTGAGGACCAGCAGCTCCGTGAACAGGAACACGTGCAGCTTCTGCAAGGGACCAGAGAGCGGGAATCCATTAAAACCACAACGCCGAGATTTCACATGACCACGAGGACTATGTTTAGTCGGTGTTATGGAAGGTCACACGAGTGTTTTAAGATCATGACTTGGCAGACTCCGAATATTTGGGGAGGGAGGATGTGTGTGCGCTTGCTTTGCTCACCGTGCCGCCCTTGCTCCGTAGCTCCCCGTGACACAGCAGGCTCTTGCAGTGCTCGATGCGAGGGTCCTTCTGCCTGTCATCCAGATACTCCAGCTTGTCGATGTAGTACTGGCACTCGGACTCCCCCTTCTTCATGTTGATGTCGGACAGAACGCCCTGGATGACGGTGATCTGAGCACCACGAAAAAACGCCCCATTAACATGAGCCCCATTTCAAGATGAGCATGCTGTGTCTTTATTTTTTCCGTGTTCTTCACTTACCGCTTCCTCCAGGCTTCCAACATCGGGGTGCTCTGGTGGCGTGTGCTTCAGGATCTCCTTCAGCAGCAGCGGGTACTTCACCAGGCGGGAGCGAGGGATGTCCAGGAAGCTCCACAGGTCCAGCTTCCTGCTGAAGGGCGACTCCAGGCAACGCTGCAGGAAGTCCTGCACCCGCCTGTCCTGCTTCTTCTGGTCCAGCAGCGCCTTGGCGGCCAGCTGGTTGCTGCAGTAGTCCTTGTAGGCGTTCAGCCTTGGCAGCTGCAAAAGAAAGGGGTACGGTTTTGCAAACTGCCCATCGCACACGAAACCAAGAATACAGAGGGCGCCGTTGAGTTTGTTATGATGCAGCGCAAGCACTCACCCAGCTAACCACAATCTTTCCAATCTGTCCCACGGTGCCGTCCGGCCGCGTTGCTTCGGAGAGCTGCGCCAACAGGTCCTCGTGCAGAGGGATGTAGGCGTCCAGGTTGCCGAAGATGTGCGCCAGCTCCTCCTCGGACATGATGGAGAGCTTCAGCATCGGGTCGTGGTACGCCTGTTGGCGGGAGCAGAGCCACGGCGGTCAAATAACAACATCACAGTAGCAGGGGCAGGGAATGGACGCTGCTAAGAATAGCTCCGCAAAGAGCTTCAGGGGTCCAGAAGAACAGAGGAATAATTCCTTTCTTTTTTTAGTTCCTGGCTCGGCCGTGCGGAGGGGCCTGCCAAACATTGATTTAATCTGTTTGCTTTATATGCGCTCCCTCTGCCTCGGAGGTTGAAAAAGTACAAACCTTGCGTGCAAGCTGCAGATCCTCGATCAGGTCCTGCTCGCCACGAGACAGCTCAAATATGGCCTATGGAAGGGGAAGACGAGGGAGACAGTGAGAGACACGCCAATCGGGATGTAACAGACGGTGATTAGTGATCAGGCATTAAACGGCACATTTTTGTCTCATCATAGTTTGCACCTTTTTCCCCCAATTTCATTTTATTTTCCTGAAAGCACTTGAGAATTGTATTATCATTGTGTTGCCCCTTGCAATGACAATAAAGAGATTCTAATCTACTCTGTTCTGATTGCCTGCTGTTTACGAAACCGTACGAACTGTGTCAGTTGGCCAAGATATCTGACATCCGCATGACAAATGGGGAGACGAGCTGGGAAACAGACTCGGAAACGAGCCCTGGCTGGCTCTTGCCTGACTTTTCAACTATTTGACACAAATACTACATGGACATGTGAAACCAGTCAGACAGACAGGTAGAATCCACGGCTGTCTGGATTTCTGTCATTCCGTACTCATCTCAACCTCGCTTCGGTGTCCCGACCGTATTCTATCTGTGACTTAAGTGCTTTTGATTTCTCACCTCCTGCCGTTTGATCTCTTTCGTGGACAATGTTCCCTTCTGGTGAACGTCTAGCGTCTCGGACCACAGCGTGCTGTTCCTCCTTTTGGGTGGTGTCGGGGCCGCTGCCTTGCTGCAGGGCTTCTGGGGCACGCCCGGCGACTTGCCATCGCCCCTGAATGAGGCCTGTGGAGGAGGGGAGACCGCAGATGTCAGACAGGTGGCATTTGGAAACCCCGACTTGTTGAGTTCCACATTCCCGAGGGCAAAAAGGTGCGTGCTCGCGGGAAGCTCCCGGCAAAATACCTGGATGGTTTGGCCGAAGCGCCGGACGGCCCCATTCTTCACCGGAGAGATGAGGTTGGCTAGCGACGTCACCCTGCCGAGAGGACGGACACGCTTGGTGCTGGGTTCCTGCAGGGACAAGAAGAAAAAGGAAGAAAATATTAGTCGAGTTACTTTCACTGTGCCTACGTTAAATAATAGTGTAACATTTCTATTGTGTGCACAACAACACAAAACCAATTGACCAGTAACCCTGTAAAACGTTCTTTTTTTTTTTTACAGACTTCAGCAGTAAGACCAGGCACTCCTGTGTGACCTTGTCATGGAACACATCGCGGCAATAACAGTGGTGATTTAACTTCACTCCCTTCTTTGGGTGCAGGAGAAAGCTGGAGCCGAGGTTGAGCAGCACCCAGACAGACTGGCGGACCAGCGGACAGACACAGATACCGAGGCAGAGGAAGCAGCTGTTGGCTCCATCATATGAGGAGTCTTGAGCCAGGCCAGCCCACGGAGCACAAAGACCCTCTCTGACTGCTCATGCACGAGGCGAAGGGGGTCTGGAGGAATGCCAGGAATGCATGAGAGCCTGCTCTCAGCTGTTTAACCCCCCCCCACACACGCACGCACGGCTACTATCTGGCCTTACAACAGCTACACCCTCACTTGAGAACGGATCTGTTGCATCACTCCAACAGGGTGAGATAACGCGCTCACACGGAGTGCCTCGACTCTCTCGCCGCCTTTCCCAGGGAAACAAAGTGGCATGGCAGGGTGAGTGGTAAGACACATCAGAGAGCAGCAGCAGCAGCAGGGGACAGAATATGCCTACCCTCCAGTGTTTGAACGGCGTGGTGTCGCACGGCGGTGGTTTACGCCTGCGTGTTGAGACGGGCCCTTCGGGGAGTCTTCGCGTGAGAGCAGCACTACACCTGGGCCAGGTGACCCCCCCCCCCCCCCCCCCCCCCCCCCCCCCCCCCCCCCCCCCCCCACCTGGGCCAGGTGACCCCCCCCCCCACTCCCCTGTCTCTCCCCCCGCCTCTCCCCCCTCACTCCTCACCCAGCCCTGAGCATGGGAGAAAGGAGAGAGGCCCGTGGCCCTGTGCCAACAACAACAGGCCACAGGAATCAAAGGGATGGAGATCTGAGGTAATGCTGCTGGCCCACGGAGCCTCTTCAAAGACATGACAAGATGAGACAGTCACAACCATAATTGGCTTTACCAAAGTTAGCACTCCCCCACAGAGCTTTTTCTTTTTCTTCCACCAACTCTAACACTAATGAAGCCTCGCTCTTTTGAAATTGAGTGCAGCACTGGAGCCGCTTCTCGCTTCCCCTGACTCAGGCCAAAATGGGATTTTGCCTTGGCTCAGCGGATCTGGGAAACAGAGCAGTCATTGAGGCTGCGGGCCCTGCAGACACAGCTGCGGAACACATCCACTTAAGTCTGGCGTGGCCGGAGAGCTGCCCGGGCTGCGGTTGAGTCACAGTCTGCTGCGGTCGGGCCAGGGTCTCCACATGGAAACAGATAGGAGCAGCCAGAGAGGCATCGAGAACTCAGAGAGCCCTCTAGTGGCAGGGGCCAGCAAAGCGACGGCTTTGACTTACATGCAAGTTAAGGCTTGAAATGTTTTGTTTTTTTCCCAAAGCCTATGGAAACGAAATTTGCATTTATCTGGTGGGTGACCTTTTAATACATACAGAGAAAAAAAAAACAAGTAAAGAGCAAAAGCTGGGGGAGGGAGGGTGGGGGGGGTCCTAAAGTCAATATTGGAAAAGCGTGTTGGTCATTATGGCCTTCCTGTCTGTTTGAGACTGGCCCCAGAATAACAAAAGAGCACTAAAGCCTCTCATTGTGGATCAGCTGTAAAGTGAAACAGTGCAGACAGGGAAAGTTGCTTTTCCGGGTAGTTTGAACCACAGTGAGCCTGGCTCACTTAAAAAAAAAAGATCCGGGGATTGTGCTGCTGCTGCTTTGAGTAACTATTATCAGCGGAACAATGACCCTCCAGAAGTACACGTGTGCGCCTTCAACCCAGCACGTACGATAGCCAAAGTCGCATGTTTTCCCTATTTGATGTAATCTAATCTCTAAAAATCCCCATAAAGGGCCCTGTGATTACAGCACAGCCTTAATGGCAGAACATTACAGCCCGGCCAATAATGCAAAAGTCCCTGTCAGCAGACGAGAAAAAAAAAAGAAGCTCTCAGACTTCTCCTTTATCGTGAAGTCTACGGTTTACTTTGAAACCACATCCCAATTTACGGTAACAGAAGGGAGCCTAGCAAGCCGCAAAAGGGGAAGACAGAAGCTGAAGTGAGGAGGTTTTTTTTTTTCCCCCACCCCAGAGAGCACACCTGGGTTTCAACACCTGTGTCCCTTGAATAGCTCAAAGAATGCACTCAGGCTGCGGGACTGAATTTACATCACAGACCTTTGACTTCAGAGTCGGAGGTCAAAAGCAAAGTATTTGTAGACGGCACTGAGCTAAATGGATGCAAAGTTGTCGACCGAGAATCCACCCCCCGCGGCTTCACTCTTTGTGCTATTTAGAGTCTCAAGACTATCCTGCTCTATGCGTATTGCTGAGCAGCCTGCAGCGGCGGGGGCAGTTGGCGGTTTCCGACTTCATTCCGATACAGCGCAACCCAATGATTAACCTTTCCAGGTTGGGTGGTATCTCAAGCACTGTTCCAAGTGCCTCAACACAAGGTCCAAAGTCTCAACTCGCAGGGACATGGCAATTCAAAAAACACACACCCACACACAACGCACCCGACCGAGATAAAAAAAAAAAAACAACAAAACAGGGTTAGGCACTGATTCACTCACTGACACATGACATAAAGATACGACTTCACCTAAAGGAGAGCCGGTGAAACATTTACAGGAAAGCCCCAGGTAGCAGCAAAACAAAGTGGATGCGCCCCCACTGAACTCACCTCTGAGTCTTTGTTGGCTTGGTTCTGGTAGTCTATCACTTGCAGAGTCCGTTTGATAGGCACCAAGCTACCCAGTTCATCGTAAGCCACCATAGCTTACAGTCAAAACACAATGTCCTTCTTTGTTTTAATCCTCGCGAGTCAGCTCCAAGTAATCCACATCGGAGGAAAATGAAAAAAGTTGATGCCCAAAGGTGGAAAAATATTAGAATAAATAAATACAAACACAGCTCTTCCTATAAGTCTTGCCTCATAGGATGGAGCTTTTCTAAAAGCCCCTCCTCACACACCAACACACACACACACTCCTCGCTCTTTCTAAACTCTGGTCTGAGGTGCACAGAGGGGGAGAGGGCTTTATACCGGAGAGACAGACAGGGAGGAGCCTACCCTCAGCCCTCATGGCTGCAAATGAGGCGAGCGGTTTACTTGGAAGTGCGAGGAGGCTGCCGGTATGCTCTGCTGATGCAAACGCCGGCTGACAACAGTAGTGAGAATTTGTGCGATCACAGGTGAGCTTCACGCTTCCAAACAGTTCACACCAAACTGAACCACGTCTGACATGTCGAGGTTTTTCTCCGAAAGCGATCCTTTCACTCCAGTCTGACCATGCATTACTGGGCTCTGTATACATTTCGGTATTTGACGTACACAAAAGGCAGATACTCTATGAAGATTTCTAGGAGATACCTATTTTAAAACGGAAGCATGACAGAATTGCAACTGCCAACTATTTCCGGCATTATACACAGAGGATGCAGAAGTTGAACAATTAATAAGATTAAATATAATAAAGTCTCTTTGAAAAGTAAATTTCCCTGGACATGATTATATATGTACAATACTAGGTCATTTAGGTTTATTTATCAAGCTAAAATGGGGAAGGAAGGAAAAGAAAAAAAGTTCTATCAATATTTATAATATATCAATAGAGAATGTATCATAATTGATCTGGTAGATCATTTTCTGTAATGATCAGGTTTGTTGAGGGCTAGGAAGAAAAATATATTGCAATATTGTCTTGAATGGCTATATAACAAAAGTTGGATAGTATGTAGAATTGCTTTGAACTTTGAACTCCCAGATTTGTTAAATGTTTTGCTTTTAAGGAAGTATTTTCAATTGTTTGGTTATATAGAAGTTTAAAACAATTCCTTCAACTTTTGCTACCAACTGCCTTTAAATTTGTATTCAGACAATCACATTTTCCAGCCCTATGTGTTAAACTACACTGCTCACAGCGAGAAGCAGAATCGTTGAATCTTAAACTATAGATCAAACTGAATGAGTAATATAAAGACTAAAATATTGTTTGAGGGGTAAAAAAAAAAAAAAAGATTTTTAATGAGGACATCATAACAACAGAAGTGGAAGATTATCAGCTGCCTAAAATACCTCTCAGGTTATCGTTATTAGAATGTAGGTCTTCAGAAGTAATTTAGTTTAATAAAACGCTATTGCTGAATAAGACTCAAGAAAACTGCCGTGGAAGTTCAGAAGCCAGATTCAATTATGGTTTTATGTCACTATATAACTGAGGTGATTAATGACCATTATAGTCATGATGAGTCAAATCATTTATTTTATTTTATTGTATTGTCTATGCTCCCAGTAAAACGTAATACTCTCTAGTTTTAAGATTTTCCAATAATGTGTTACCCACTAAAACCATTACCCACAATGAATGTAACAACTCAAACACAATAGAGGGATTGTAGTTTCTCATCTTGTACCATGGCTGGTATCAGGTAATGAAAGGTTTGAGAACATCTCGATACATTTTATGTTAAATTACAAAGTCATTCTTACTTTACTATCCCATGTTAGCTAATTGATCAAAGCAGACTCCTCCATGGGGCAATGCTCTCTGCTCTTCGCTCTTAACGGAACCGTTATCAGTATCATCAGCTGAAATGGGGGAGGTGATCAATTACAATATCAATTGCAGGGGGCACAGTTCAGACAGATGTTTAAAATAAAGCCTGTATATTCAGCACTGCTGGCGGGGGGGTAGGGTGTGACTAACACCCATATGTTGATTGGTCTAATGGGGGGGGCAACATGTTTGCCAATTTCAGTCAAGACAAAGGGCCCAACTGAAGCAGAAACCCGCAGCTCTTTTTTCCATGCACTTTTCCACAACCACAAAGACAACCTCAGCAGGCAGGCAGGCAGGCAGGCAGAATGACAACCACACCTGAAGCCCTGCACACCCATACAACTGGCGCACATATGCACAACAGAAAAGTGAATAGGTGTTAGGTCTGCTCTGCTGGAGGGGCCGACGTTCACTGCAGGGCAGGGTGTCACAATGCGCGCGCGCGTGCGTGCGTGAATGTGTTCTGGGCAAATGGACAAGTCTGTTCATGACTCCACTTCATCCTCCTGGGTCAACACGGAGGTGCGGAAAGGGACGCAGGCTCCATATTGGCGCTGTGTGACCAAACACAGATGCCGATCGAGGTGTATAGATGTTGACACCTTGTGCGTTTGGCCTGTGGACCGAGGGGTCTGGGGAACTCATCTGCTGCAGACAATCGGCACATTTAATCCGGAGTGCGTCCACACGCCGTCTAAACAAGGATTTGGATCCAAGAAAGTAAAAGGACAGCAGATTGAAAAACTATGCAGACTGAGGAGTCAGAGAGGATCTAATTTTTTAAAAATGAATACGTCTGTGTTTACTGTCTATATACATTGAGAAGACAGCGTGCAGCCGTGCCGTTAGTCACACCATGGGGAGACCTTGGGCTGAATCAGCTGTGCGTCTGGCCCAGCCACTATAAAAACTATACACAACATGGCTAGGCCTGCCTGGCCTCCTCGCCCCCCGAGTCACACCGAGCTGCAGCTGGAGTGCTGCCGTGATTTACACTCCAAAACACACACCCTCGCACGTACGGGACGGTCTGAGCGCAGAGTGGGGAAGAGCGATGAGCAATGCAGGGAGTGGGGGAGTTTCACCGCCCGTCTAACCCATGCCGTGCCAGGGACAGACTGAGCTCGGAGGCCCGAGGGGCTGAGCTCAACCCGGCTTCCACATCAGCAGCAGCAGAGCACACCACGCACCGAGTCTAATTACACCCCAGCAGAAAGCACTGAGCGGGCAACCCTGGGCGAAGACGCACACCGCAGAGTGCTGACCAACTTAAATCACAGGAGGAAGCTGGGGGCCCTGCCGCCCTCTGCTGATTGAGCCCGAATGGCATGAAAGGGAATGTTTCATATTTCTCGGTGGCAAAAGCTGACCCCTCAGACCAGTCACTTGAAGAGAAGACCCTGTAGATGACAGGGACTGCGAGTACAACTCTAAAATGTGTTATTTCCACATTTCTGGGTTAAATAATTTTCAAACGCAATCTATTATGATGCACATATACTGTACTCATACGAAGAGAGGGACGGGGGTGAATGAGTGTTTGAATTGTGCCAGCCAAACACACACACACACACACACACACACACACACACACAGATGCCGTCTCTTCGTAAAAGACACACAAGCAGCCGCACACATTTTGCCCAGTGACACTCCCCTCCTCTCACACGGAATCCAATAATGGACTCTCTGAGTTTCTGTTAAATTGGTCCTTGCTGTATATGCGTTCAATTATCAAGGCAAATAACAGCCGATAGAAAAGCCAAATACAAACTCTGCAGCTATTCTGATTTCCATTAAAGGCCTCATGAATGGAAAATTACACGTTTCCAATTTTGAATGCATCTCGCTATAAAACCAATATCATTGCATTTCCCCATAGACTAAAACATCGGTTTCACAGGGGCCACGTTTTGCCGCGAGAAGAAGCGTTTCAAAATGTTGTTCCCTGCCTTGACCTAGGAGGATAGCTACGGTGACTTTTACATGCCCTCGTTCTATGTATAGTGTTACTTGAATACACTAGTAACAGCTATTGATTCTGGAATTATCAGCAGGGAATCTCCGGCACACTTTCATTGCCAATTAAATTTGAAAAACCTCCTCGAGGGGTTTAGGAGTGAGTATATTTCGAAGCCTGGCCCCCGGTTAGGGAGTGATTAAGAGCTTTTAACTATATTTAATCAAGGTAGTTTCTGTTCCGCGGGCAGGGACCTATAAATACCTCCACTCCTCTGTGCCCGTCAGAAAACAGAGGTGGAATATGTACAAGTAGACAGTGATGTAATCGTACCGCCGCCAGTAGGAACA
Organism: Colistium nudipinnis; assembly: GCA_016785305.1. Classification (NCBI taxonomy): domain Eukaryota; kingdom Metazoa; phylum Chordata; class Actinopteri; order Pleuronectiformes; family Rhombosoleidae; genus Colistium; species Colistium nudipinnis. Next base: position 1,243,370 of record JAFBJU010000242.1, on the reverse strand, counting down.
CAACACAGTTCACCAACCATTCTCATATTACGCAACGGTTTTAGTGATGTTTTGTTCTGCCAGCGCTCACACCCAGAGGTGCCCCGGTTGCTACCAAACACGGCCAGGTAACCAGGACTCGCAGAGCTACCCGCCGACGCTCTTTAGATATAGATTTAATGACAGAGCTTCACCCCGCAGATCGAAACAAAGAGAGAAACATCATTTGACTTGCCGTCGCCGGGCAGAGCAACGTATGGACAATATCCGGTAGGGATGTTCTGCACGTGTGGCACAGAAGCACAGTGCGGCCACCCGTGTCTATAGGTGTGCATTCCCACAGCATGAGCGACGGCCATGTTTTCAGCAAAACACAAGCTCGGAGACTTTCAGGGAATTCAGGCTCGAGTTGCAGCTCAGGTGATTAAACTCAAAACAGCATGTGCGTCACCAACGCCGCAGACATTCATATCCGAGGAAAAGGGCAAACGGGTGGGCAGGGCAAAGCCCTCATCCAACTCAAAGAGAGAGGTGAACGGCCAGTATGGAAACCAGCAATCTGGAGGTGGTGTGACCAGCTGCACGTTCCCATCTGGCTACTTTCCTCTTTTTTTTTGTTCTGTATCACGCTATATAAACAGTGTAATATCAAACGAAACAGATTCAAGTTTGTTAATAGACATTTTCCCCCGATCCTAACTCTCTCAACTCCCGTCTGACAAGTCTGTGCATGTGGGTCCGCGTCACGTGCAAATGTTGTCACCTACCCAAACCCAAGTGCACCCTGGACCGATGTCTACGTGCAGCCAGGTTCACACTGTGAAGGACACGCATTTTGTGCTCAGCATGTATGTACATGATATTCTCTGTCCTTGGGCCCATTCTTGTGCCTACTCTCAACGGTAGCTATTTTAAATTCGTATTTCATGTTGTTAAGCCATATACAACCAAAGTGTGTGGCTTATTTTGATTTGTTTTGCATTTTTAAATGATGCAAATTTGCCACAGGGCCATTGGTTTCATAGTAAGACTTCTGGCCAACAAAAAAAATTGTACTGCTTTGTTTGATTTCCTGCTTTTTCATTAATCATATTAATGCATGCGACATGAATGTGTATACACATGTATAAACTGCCAGTTAGAACACGTGGAGGATACAGATTTACAAGATCCTATTTATGTCGGGGGGGGAAAAAGAACTTAAATCCTCACAATCTGGAATCGCTGAAAATAGACATTACAGGTTGATAAAAATAAGTCAGATGAATAATTGATCACCCAAAACGATGCTATACTAATTGTTCCAGCTTAAAAAATATATTACCTCTGAGAAGCTGTCTAAAAATAAATCATAAAATTAAAAATAGGTAGATTGGGATAGTGTCAACGAGCCACAGCCAAAACGCAGTGTATTGGCTGCCATATGTTTAACAACAGATGTCCACTAAAAATGTAGTCTAAGGGCTAGACTGTGCTGGAGGCAAAACATGAAATACACAAAAGCACTGTCTGAACCGTCTTTATCTGAAATCACAGCAACTGATCCAACTGGTAAAAGAAGCCCAGCCTGTAGGTCTGCTAATCCCTCGCTCGTAGGTACACAACGCAAACAGCCTGCATGGACAGAGAGAACGATTACATCTATTTATGTTATCCCACGTAGAACAAGAGAGATGATTTAGCCAAAAATTACAAATAAAGAGTCAGAAACCGTGACAGCAATCTGAAAAGAAACCCCAAATTCAATTGTATACACAAGTCATTCATTTATCCACACTTGGAAATCTCACACGGCTGCTAGAGAAGGGGAAACGTGCCTGAGGCAAAAAAAAAAAAAAAAAAAGGTGTTCGGTTGTGACAAGTTGATCCTGTGCTGGAATAGCACTGAAAGATCTTTGTGCACAAAATGTGTAGGTGTGCTCATTAAACACCCACACACCAAATCGGGCACAATACCCAACCGGGCCAGTCCTGCCAGCCAGATCTGCGACTCAAGGAGCCTGCTTGGGCACAACGAACAGCAGACCTCGACATGCGCTTCGCCAAACAAACACGGGCTCTATCTAGATGTCTTCAGGTGATAGGCTCGGTCAAGTTGATGACATGCTCTGAATAAACAGAGCTCAGATTCAGCAGGAGATTACATGTGGACCCTGGCGTACAGAAATGTATTTTCTTCTGTAATCTGACATGAGACAATCCACGGGGGAAATTTGTATTCCACTGACCACGTGCAGAGCACCAAAGGAAAAACATCGTCACGCGTTTACCCTGAGGAGGTGAAAATGCAGTTTACGTGTGCGACCAACTCGCATCCAGCCCGAAAAACCAAGTGTCATATCATTTCTCCTGCCTTGCTTTCAGTCAGACAATAACAACATTGTGTGTGAGATGGGTTGTCTGGTGATCGCACCGGAACACAAACTTATCCTCAAATCACCATTTCAAAATTGCCTTTAATCTTTAAATAATATGTATATGTTTTTGTTGGTTTTACTACCTTGATTTTATGTAAAGCGTCTCTGAGTAGCCTATAATCATGTATTATTATTATTATTATTATTATTACAAAAACTTCAGTTCTTTTCATCTCTGGTGAGATTTTATATAAGAGCCTTTGTTGCCGTCTTCATTTCCATCAAAGCAACTGCTTTACTGGCATGATATCATAATGCAAGCCTATTTTTTAAAAAGTATCCATTACAGTTACTAGTAACCGGTATGTTTAAAATGTCATCAGTGGTTTATAGTGTATGGATGAAGGCAATACCAAATAAGCCATTAATGTGTTTGAATATTATTATAAACCATAAAATGGGAAAGACTAGTGAACTCTGGCGTTGAAATAACCGTAAAATGAGGTCGGTGTGCGTGTCACTGCAGCCATCTTACCTTAAAGTCGAAGCTGCACAGGCTGACTGCGTCGGCGTCATCCTTTTCCCTGCGCTTTCTCTTCTGTGAAAAGAGAAAAGGTATCATCAATGCGGACGCATTTTCAAACATTGCACGAGGAGTCATTTCTGCCACAGCCACGTGTGTTGCATGAGCCTTGACTACACATGAACATGAAAACACCTTTTCTTGTAGAGGCCAGCAAACACATTTCATGACCAAATCTATATTTTCTTTAAAGAGCCCAGATTTCATCAAATAATGAATATGCAGTGCATGTATACTTTGCTTCCTAACGTCGTACTCGTCTGGGTGCCGAGATGAGACTAATGTGGAGGAAAGATTTACAACCACCCCATCCCTCACTTGTACTTCCGGCCGGTTATACCCACTTCCCCTGTGGCTCTATTGTAAAGCTATAATACGCACTGCTGTAGGTCCTGCAGAATGCAGGAAAGGGTTCATTAAGCAGCGGGACACTTTAACACCTGCATGTGGACCGTCAGTGAGCCAGAGTCAGTTAGCAAGTGACATCAGTAGTCTGGCCGGTTGAGGTGCAGGGGCTGTAAAAGCCCAGAGGAGCAGCGGCGGCTGCTGGGACCCCCGGGCTTAGTTACTGCGCTCCATTAACCATACAGGCCAGGATGGCTTCTGGCTGGACACACAGGATGTCGAGACCTGATTGACCAGCAAGGTGAGGACGGCCAAAATGGACATATAATAGTCTGGGGTGTCTGACAATTAATGGCTGGAGATGTTTGTTTGTTTGTTTCGTGTGTCGGGGCATTTCCTCTCCGGCTGGCTAAACCGTGTGGCTTCCCGCAACAATAAACATTTAGGTGCCATCAGCTCAACAAATTCAACTCGACACTATTCAATGTCAGTTGTTGTGACCTCGCATACGCATGAATGGCGTGGGGTGGTTCAGAGTTGCTCGCATGTCAATAGGAGCCTATGAATACAGCGGCAAATGACAAAAGAATGTGTCGGGTCCGTACTGCTGAGGAGACTTTCGCTCAGTGCTACAGCTGAGAGCAGTTTCACTGTTTACATTAAGGCTCGCTAAGAAATGGAGCAACAAGCAGACAGACAAACATCAGATAAAGCTACGTTTATGTACGGGTGCATTCATGCCGTACACACGCATACATATGTAAACGAACACACACACAGTAAGTAGATTTAAAGATAATGTGAGGGTGAATAAAACTGTAAGCCTGACTATAGACCCTACTATAAGCCTCGGCTCCGGTGTAACGCGCAGGTCAGCAGCTCATTGTCTGCCGAGCGTGCGTGCTAAGCGTGAACGCTCCCTCCAAGTTAAATATTGCCTTAAGCTTAGGACTTACATGCGAGATAAAAAAAAAAAAAAAAAAAAAAAACTACACTCAAGTAATCTCTGTGCAAAAACAGACACGGCGAAGGGGGAAAGGAGAAGAAAATTAGCCATCCTGTTCCTCCCACCGCTGGAAATCCCTCTGTCAGCAGCTCGCAGATGGAATAACACACTCCAAGCCGCGACTTGTTCAAATGGTTGGCTGGGTTCTACATAAATACTCTGACTCAACAAACACAGCCACCCCCCGCTCTGCTGATTACACACACACACACACACACTGGGGCTATAGAGGGTTTTTCGCAGGTTTCTTTATTACTCATCGGGGGAGCAAATGACAGATTTTCTATGTCACACAAAAGGATAGTGGTATCCACACACACACACAACAGAAACACAAAGACACAGCCGTGATGAAGAGGTGTCCACACACACACACAAACACACACACACACACGTTTCAACACTTTCAGTTAAGGACAATGAGGGGTTTTGCTTTTTTGCCTTTGGACACCAGGCTGAAAGGTTTGTTGCCCGACACAATGTCACACAAGTTACGTACAGGTTTCATATTACCATGACCTCATGGACTTCTTTTCAAAGAAAACTTAATCCATCCTATGACCTGGCAACCTGCTCATTCTGACCCAGGCACGCATCAGATAGTGGGCCTAACTAGCCAAGAAGTGTCGGCACAGTTTGGTGAGAAGGAAGATAAATATTTACTCTGGAGACAGGAGGAGGTGGAGGGAGGGAGCTGTATAAATAAAAAAAACAAGCAAAAACAAGAAAATGAAAAATGTATGTATGTATTTAAACATGAGAAGTGTTTGGCCGCAACGCTTGCGCCATCAGTCTGCCAAAAAGCGGATCGAGTAAGCGAGGAGGAAAGATTAGAGCTTTATCAGGAGGTGGGGGCACAGAAACAAAATGCGGACTAGAGCAGCTCGCTTTGCTCGTCATGATTCTACTTACAACAATCAGTTGAACAATATGACCATGACAAATTGATAGCGACACTAAAACGATGAGCCGGCTCTCGGGGGGGCGGTGGGGCTGAAGCTGCAGGTACCCTAGGGCCACACTTCAGGTTTTGCCAGTAAAACCGAGGCCCCTTGAAATAATTAGGGGAATTACATCGTCTGTAATTATTTATTGCGATTCCGGATTATTGATGTTCGTATCAAAGTTTGGCCTCTATTTCAAAACTGTTACACCCATTAAGTCTCCCAGTTAAGCATCGACTATCAGTCGCAGATGCTTCAGATGGCTCATTCAAAGGAAACTTCGGAACAAAATCGGGAGCAGAAGATCTGCTCACTGAATCGTCTACGCTGCTCGTGTTGACAAAACATCAGTCCAATATCTACTGACAGCTGTTAGCGATCTGAGGGAGTAGAACGGAACTCACGCACAGTTCAGTTGATTTCTACAGATGCACTCTTTGCATCCAAAATATAATCTCCCTCCATCAAAACACAACCACAGCTCAGAGTAGTGTGCTGAATGTGCAAAACAGCTACCTTTTCATCATAGTTTGTACTCGCTTTTTTTATTTCACCCCCCCCCCCCCCCCCGACAATGTGAGAACGAGTGACATTTCAACACGAGTCACATGTTTCGCCCCTACTGCTCAGGAGCGATCACTGCGCAAGCATGGCAACGTTATGTTGATTTCTCGGAAGCCTGTAAAACGTCACAGCAGCGCTAGTGAAAGTGGCTAAAATGTCACTTCACTAGACTCAACACGCGCGGTGAGAGGCATGCATCCAAGGTAGTGGACAACTGCAATGCAACATCAAAGATCTAGTTGCAGAGTGATGGTGCAGCTGTGCTGGGCATTGAACTCTAATGGATGGGGAGTGTCCATTGGAGGGCTCCAACTAAGGAAGTCCGAGATCCTTAGATGAGCAGCAAGTACAGATGCCAACCTTCGTGTGAATATACATTTCTGTTTATGATGGGCAAGCCCATCCCACAATAATTACCCATGTTGGTGTGAAAAACCAGACGTGACTCAGCCACCGACAGCCACATTAAATCACATCATCTGATTACAGCCGGAATGCTTCTTATCAGGCACAGCGCTCATGAGGTTGACATCTCTGGCCGTCTAAACTTGTTGCCCGATGAGACGAAAAGCTCTGGATCTGACTCTCACCCTTGTTAATTACCTTCGCATTCCACCAAACGGCGGACTGGTTTGATCTGCTCCACCTTGGCACTGCGCTGGAAATCTGATTCACATTCTTGCCATGACAGAAAGCCCCTCGAGGTCCCGTGCCTGATGTAGTCTGAGAGAATACACCGAGTGCCTCACTTGCCTCACCTCCTGGTAAAGTTGGCCTGGGGGACAGCCCCCCCCTCATACCTGGTCTTGCTCCAGTCATCAGTTTAAAAAAAAATAAAAAAAGTCCCCCCTAACCACTTCAAAGCCTGAAGACAAGGCTAAGGTTTATTTAAAGGTTTGGCAAAACTTTCAACAATTTGAAGCGGCAAGAGAGAGCCAGGGCAATGAGGGGCGAAAGACAGACAAAGTCTTTTCCAGGATTCTTTCATTGCTTGCTGTTTGGTAGATTTATGAGCATCAGATAAATTGGTAGTGAGGAGGGGGAGTACATTGAAAGGGGTGCCTAACCAGATCCACATGGCTTTGGTGGATGAGCTAAGCGTGCCATGTCTGCAAATCAAAGACAGCAGGCTGGCACGAGATTAAGAGCGGTTGGCCTCCTCTCGTTGCTTTTATTTCTCCCCCTCTGCCTCCAGACGAGGGACGGCTTGTGTTTTAGGCAGCTGTAAACCCCGGAATGCGCGCACACTCCTCATGATGCTTGTTGCCTGATCGTGCGTTGTTTTCTGTTTCTAATCAGCTCCTTTCATTTAAGGCTGACTGCTAACTACAAGCAGGCCAGCCTATTAGAGACAGCAGCTCTTTGTAAGCCATTATGTTCCTCTGGTAGAGGGATAAAAAAAAAATAAAAAAAAAATTGGAGCAGATTGGATTTCCTTTATCCAGAAATTGGTCTCTGGCTACACCAGCGGACCTCAGTTCAGCGCTTAAGGAGCCGCACAAAAATCACGGTCCATGAGTGAGGTATTAGATGTATGTGCACGCTAGATACACAAAGCAAGGAGGCCAGGGGCTGTATTCTGAAAACATTTGTACAAGTCGTTCACACGAACATATTCGAAAAGAAAGCTCCTAACCGCTGCGGAGGAGACCTGGCTTTGCAGCACTGTGGCCCCGCTTTGCACCGGATGGACTCAAACAAACATCTGTCGACACTGAGGGGCGAAGTTGGAAAAGGCTCCGCTTTATGCAAATAAGCACAGAGGTGTGTACTCTTTTTGCGAAAAACAAATACAATACCTCCGAACTAGCTGAAACTAAGGTAGACATGGGGGCTCTCCCTCGCTGCGTCAGAGTTTTGTAAAATAAAATAAAATGCAAATTCTTTATATACAATATGCTATAATATAATGGTGGACTATTGGCCCACCAACAAAATGTGCTAATCCTATAACACTGGGCATGCTGGTTATTTGTCTATCTTGTACAAAAATCTAATGTAGACATTATGGGGAAGTTCAAACGTGATCTCATCCATGTTTCCCCAGCCTTTCTTTTAGCGCCGGACTCGTCTTTGATCCTGAAAGGCTGCTCTAAGTACCTATGTGAAGAGTAGTGAAGAACCACGTTTTAGTGGCAAGATAAGAGCCTGTGTCTATATGACCACAGGACAATGGTCTTTAGCAGCCCTGAACAAATCCGGGCCAAGACTCTGAATAGGCTGTTCAATATAAAAACTTGGAAACTGATGATGCATTCGCAACCATAAAATCCCAGATCACAAGAACTATCGGCTCTGTGTCAACTACCACAATTTAATCGCTAAATGAGCTTGTCAATGCCTTAAATGTTGGTGGAACGTTCCACCTAGACTTATATAGAATCATACTCATTCTGTTCTAAACGACCATTCAGAATGAATGCTAGCGCCCATGTCTGAGCATCACATTTGAATAGCAGTTGAATAAATAAAATCCTTATCAGTTGAAATATACAGTAGTTACTCTATTCAGTCAGTCCGAGACTTGTTTACCTTGCATTATTAATAAAGTTGAGCAACATGGGCCGATAAGGGGTTCTGCTGATTGATCATATCTTCCCTCTTTAGTTAGATTTATTTTCTAATAAACGATAAACACTAACATTGTTTGCCTTGTAAAGAATCCTTCCACTTGGAGCCGAAGAAATAAATAAGGTACTATACCACAAATCAAAGAACGTGCACCTAATTCTATTTCAATAATTACACTTGGGTCCAAATGGTTACCGTTTTTTTTCGAGGATAGTGCTCGAGATGTGTAAACAAGACATTTGACTTCAAGACTGGATGGTTTATCTTCCTGTAATCACTGTGACGGTAAACAGCGATACCATTTCCTGGACACTGAGGTGAGAATCAAAGCCAAGAGATGTTGTTGTGATGGGAAGCACTCATGAAACGGTGCTCCCGGTTTGCACGAGAGCGCTGAAGTCGGCCAGAAGCCAACTCAGAGAAATGTATATAAAAATTGTAAACACTGGGCATGTACTATTTATCACGTATGAAGTAAATAAAGCAGGTACATCATTTCCTTTCAGCATGGCACTTTGTGCCTTGGCGATGGGCCACCTTGTACATTTTTTTAAACGCCTCGGCTTCAGGTTGTTTTGGTTAGAAAATATGAAGGTTGTACTTACCAGATTAAAGTCCCATTGAGGTCCTGGGGTGAGGAAGGTGAAGGAGCTTCCCCTTCGCAGGGACCTGTGTGATGACAAACAGAGGAGAGGGCATCAACAACCACAGTACAGAGCGTGTTCACCATGATCTCCTGCTTTCGTCCTAAGGGGCCTAAGGAGGTTATCCCACTGTGCAATGGACAAACATGACTCTGTCCACATTACTGCATGAGAATATCCAAGATTCGCAAGATTGGTTTAAACCCACGGTGACCAAAAGTCCCAGATTGGGCAAATCCTAAGGCTTTGAGTCCACAGAAGTGGCATGGTGATGGCACTCTGGTGGTGTCCTGAGAAAACATCCACCTCCAGTTACCTACCACAGCCTCAGCATGGTGTAGCTGCAGTGCTGCCCTTCACTCCGGACTGATGGGTAAAAATCCAAGCGGTGTACTTCCTCAAAGAAGCCTCAACAACCACTAAGCTGTCTTTAGCCACTGTGACACTTAAAGGGTGTCGCAGGGGATGGGAGGATATTCTGAAGTAGCCTTTTTTGGCACTCCACAGTAAGACCCCCCACGCCCCCCACCCCCCCAGTCCATTCATGCCTGTTGTAAAACCTTTTAATGTCAAACAACTTATCCTTAACATGTACGATTTTAAAACGGTTAGACCGGAAAAGGCCATTCCACAAGGCGTCACACAGTCAAGGGATGCTAACACAATTAGTAAAAAGAATCAAAGCAGTGCACAACATATGTGTTGTGCCAACAATTAACTGGATTTTTATTGACGCACCATCACACTAACCAGATAGACTGCCATACATGGCTCAGCTCCTATGCAGCTTGTAAGCTAAATAGATTATAAAAGGCTAATGATGTCAAATTCCAAAAGAGGGGACAGCATCCTGTTGCATTGCATTGGTAGATGTTTTGATGATGAGGACATAAGGCAGAGATCTTTTTAAACAACCACTCAGAGAAGGAATTGTGATGAGGCTATCAGTAAAACATAAAGGAGGAAAAAATATCCACTCTATCCATCAAACTAAATATTCAGGAGAATGTTTCACGGAACGGTCACACAACAATGGCTCATCATAATCAGCAGACATGACTTCACAGTGAACCAAACCGACGCCATTGCTGCGATTTTTTAACTCAAACTGGAGATTGTAAAAGTTGTCAGTGCAGTTTATAATATCGGAGAGTTACAGTATGTCTCCGGGATTGTGGGAACTAAAAAGCCATCAGCATCCGGAGAATTCGGAGCTGCCCAGAAACACTTGTTCTGCGTGTGTGTCCGGCAAGTGCTGCTCGTAAGGTTGAGTCATTCCAGTCATTCTGCGGCTCGGCTACTGTTGCTTCAGGTGCCATTCGTCCACTTGCACAGCAACTGTCCCGCGGACAGCGGCAGCCCTCCCTGCAGCCATTCACACCGCTATGACACGGCTCAGAATCATTTATAGTTATAGTAAGTCATTCTAATGTAGTGATGTCATATCAACAAGGATGTGCTAGATGTTGCGAGAATTGCAACGTATTATAAGTTCAAAATCAAAACTGACTGATGAGGATTTTAATATTTATGAAGTAATCTGTGACCGGCTCATTTCAGTTAGGGCTGGGAAATAATGGGTTATCCCCCGGTGGTTCTGAACACCAAAGACATTTTATTTCATTAAATAAATCTTGATTATTCAGTCAATTAGGCGATGCACAGAAAAACCCACTTCAGAAATAGTGCTTCACATTTAGAGATTTAAAGCTGTCCCCAAAGGGGCCCACTCAAATATGGTGAAAAGCTGGCCCTCAGAGATAGGAGGTACAAGTATGTTCAAAGACATGGATTTCATATTTTAGTCTGCCCAGTGAGTCCAATAAGTGGTAATCTGTTGTTGTGCAATTAGTTGTGTAACAAAAGAAACAAAGATTATAGATAAGTACAAGGCCTCACTCACTCTCCACAGATAAAAACACAGAGGCAATAAAAAAACAAGAAAGATAGGTTTAATTGAGCACCAATACACAAAGATTAACAGGGTTGGTGTAGAATTCCTGTTGGGACCACCCGTGTTGGAGATGCATGCACTGATGCTCCTGTAAGGTGTTTTGTATAAACAGCATGTGTTGTGGGAGAACAACAATAGCCAAAGATGGAAGGAAAACTAGAAGCTGCCTGGGTGTCCTAGGGGCAAGTTGAGGGTTAAAGGTCACCACAGGTGTTGTTTGGACTTAACTGTCAAAGTGCTGACACCTCTGGAAAGGGGATTTTGCTCTATTGATTTGGCCTCAACTTTGCAATCAGCCACTCAAATTGATCTACTTGTAAAATTGACGCTTTGTGAATTGACACAAGTGACACCGATTTACTGCATTTCAATCTCGTAAGTCATGACTTGTAATAATTTCTCAAACAAATTGCCCAAAATGCTCTTTTATAGACAAAAAAGTAAATGTACATTAGTCAGGAATCTCACAACCCTGTTTGAAATATAACGGACTTCAGTTTTGAAGATCAATAAGAATGGTAATTAGTCGTTTTGATAACTTGGTACCAGACATCCACTCTGATGTTTCACTCCCCCTTGTCTGCGTGTCTCAGTGACTAGTGGACAGATGGAGCTGTCTTGAGTATGGGGGCATGGGGTCACGCGGCTTTGTGTCTGTTTGCTAGATAGGGACTGAGAGCACACACGTTCCATATAAAGGCTAAAAGTGGTCTCTTCGGTTCACACATCTCTATAAAATTGAAAGCCCTTCATAAAGAAGGCCTGACTCCCATGTCTACTTAAACGACTTTGCTTGTGAGAACAATACTGGCCTTGCTGTTGATGAGATCATCCAATGAGCCTGCAGCTTCATTCGTTTAAACAGCCAAAGTGTATACGTCAACAGCTTTGTATTCTTTCAAAGTGTCTCTGAGAGAGAAACCAAATCCCTGCTAAGTCATTTGATCGTAGACAGATGAGCAGCAAATGAACATCTGAAACTAAATTCTTCAAAGAGAATCAGACTTCTGGGATATAAGGGAGATTTTATGACCTAGTTTATGTGCGATGTTATGTTCAATTGAAGACATCTTCGCAAATTATCAGGCAATAAATCTCTCATCAGATGCTCACACATACAGTACATAGCTCCCTAATATGTGTTACAATAGATAAGCAGTGGAATTTGATCTTTGCACACTGGGGGGGACAAAATGAAACAAAGGGGATCTTAGCACACACCCACAAAACACATACACGCAATATATATACACAAAGTCACGCCACCGAACATAGGCCGCTGGCAAGTGCGTGTCCACGGCAGACATCCAAACCCTTCCTTAGTGAAGGTCTTTATTTAGCAAAATAATGTCCCCAAATTCCCCAACGAAACCGGTCTACTTAACATTATTCATTAATGCTTTATATTAATGAATCCTAACTCTGGCCATTGCCATAATACTTGCACCTGTACACATAATTACATTGAAAAGAACAGGCCTCTTATCTCAGCACCAAACACACACAAAATGTATTTACCAGAGATGTAATGCTCATAATTGCAATAGAAACGGCTAAGCTTAAAAATCTGCCAATTTCTTGAAACAAAAAAAAAGCAGGTCCTTTTTTATCATTTTTTCGTCAGCACAAATGCAATCAACATACAAACAGATCAATTTGTCAATATCATGGCCTAAATTCCGTGCGACCTGATCAACAAATCATCTACTTCTGTTAATAGCCAATAGAAATAGGAGTCGTCTGTGAGGCACTTGCTTCTTCGGCATTTATTAATACAGCTATCAGGGCAGCCCAAAAAAACCTTTGAGAGTCAAACTGGATTTGGAATCACATTAAGCCTGTACTGTAAAATACACAAATGGTCTGGCATGGCACGGACCCGCTCACAACAACAGTGCTGCGGGAAAAAATCCCAAGGGAAACACAATGTCTCGTTTCCCATGCAGTGAGCTATTTTGAAAGCTGAGCTCCTGTGTATGTTACTTATTAATGAATACTTGACTGACATCACCATGCATTCCTCGTTAACGCAAACCAGGGGACAAAGGTCGCCTCTCCTACACTACCTGCTCTGATGCGTCAAAGGAAGTGTACCCCATGAGTCAGTGCATTAGCATCCCTGTTAGCCCTGCCCTTGTTTGTCAAGGCTGGTTAACTGTGAAACTCAAGCGTACGCTTTTTGACCCCACCTGCACGCACATGTCCTCCCAGAGCCTTTCCTCCAGATACTGTATCACTCTCATATTTTCACAGCGCTGGCAGGCAAAGTAGAAGTCATCAATACCATCTCATGAGGTGCATATTCATACCGCTGTTATGAAGTGTTATATGAAGTGAAATTTACTGAAAAACGTTTCCATTTTTATGAGGCAAAAAAAAACACCCCGACAGCCATCACAATCAAACTATATTACACCGCTTTGCCCGTCCAACGTGATGTTAACATTGAACTCACAATGCTGAGTTCAAAGACTCGGAACCAACCTCGTTTATATCAGTTAGTTAAATTCTGCACGGGCTTGGCAAGAAGACCACTCAAAATTAAATTGATCCACTGCCAATTCAGCATATATATGCCAGTCCCACTTGGGAAATCAAGCATATTTTTCTTTCTCTCAACATTTATGTTTTTTCCCTCCATAAATTGTTGTTATTAAGGTCAAATATCGGGTGATGTTCTTTCCATGTTTGTCCGCAGTGCCAGACGGGCACTGGACAGGGCTGGGACACTTTGGCACACAGGGTGGAAAGCCTTTCAAAAGAGAGCAATAAAAAATGCTCCGGGGTATGTATTATCCAAAAACATTCGGACTATGATGTAAGGCAACAGTCTGAGAGTTAAACACAAAAATCTAATTGTATTGATATATTTGAGCTATTGGACACAGTTTAAGCCCAGTTCACATGTATGGCCAATACCTTGAAGACATTACCTAGTGAGTAAATGCTTGTGTTACCATTTTTTGTCAGATTATGTTTCAAAAGTTGGAAACAGTTGGGAAAAACACTGCCTAGATTTACTATTATACCCCCTTGGGAATTTCAAATACCTCTCAATAGACGCACCAATAATCTACCAATCTACCAATACGTATAAACCTTTACGATATGGTATAGGTCCAATTAGTGAACCGCTGATTTACAAAATGGCATTGTTCTGAGGTTGTTTACTTTAAGAATAAGGTCACATGTTTACAAAGGAACTACATAAAACAAAAGTCACGCATCCCTTCGTGCTTTGAAAGTTTTTGACTGCTTTGATGATTCCCCCTCTCAGCTGGTCACTTTTTAGAAGTCATTATAGTGGAGGACACTGTTGACAAAATTCACACTTTGGTGCAGAAAAAATACATGTCATTACAAGGTAGAACTTAGGCTATGAGATTACAGCAGATGGGTGTTAAACTATATCTTAGTTAAACACTTATACACTGTTTGTTGTTTAAGAGTGTCAGGAAGGATTTCTTGCACATATTGGTTTGCATGTGATTATTGTTTTATAATAAACTACATCGACTAGACATCAAACATGTGCAACAGCTTCTATAGTTAAAATATCAATGTACATACCTCATGTACTGTACATTTCAAGTGCATATAGTCGACATCTCAATGCATATGTAGTATATTTCGGACAAATATATATATATATATCCTTTTCTTTTTTTGTTATTGTTTATCCCTGTTTTTACCCATATCTGCTACTGCAATGCATGAACCACCTATTTACAATGGGTTGTGTTTATCACAAGTGTTTTGCACATTCACCTGTAATGAAACTTAAAAACACAATGCTTTACATAGAATAAATGCACGAAAGAGTCTGGATGATAAATGACACAAAGTCAAAGGGCTGCTTGGACAACCTTAATAAGTATATAGATGTTAAATCGTAGACGGAAACGAACACAGCAAGCAGAGGAATGAGAAAGAGAGAAAAACAAAATGCGAGCCCACGACAACCGGATTTGTTGTTAAGCCACTGCTGCCATCTTGTGTTGTTGACAAGCAACAGGAAAACATGTGCAGACTTTCAAACAACAACAAAGACTAAACGTGTGTACTCTGCGTTTCACAAGAGAGTGCCACAGTGTGCTATCGGCATGTTTTGGTGACTTTGATTCATAAACTGACCGTCGCAAGGCACTGCTGTTTTCCCCGGGAGGAGACTCCTCTTCGGTCGACAACTTCCTCTTTAGCTGCCTGCGGCTCGGTTGTCTTCGCGGTTTTTCTGGACACCAAATGGCAGCCTGGACCTCCCCGGCTTCGTCCATTTGAATTAACAACAACTTAGGTCGACGGAAACTTTAAATTGGCGAAAGAAACCCTCACCCTTACCCTTGACAAACAATAAATCTCGCAGCTCCGGCAAACACGCTTAATTTTTGAAAATGGTGGACAACCAAAAACTAACCAATAGGATGGGGCGGAGGGGATGACTCACTGGGCGGGGCAAGTTCAGGGCAGCCAATAGCACATTGTGATACTATAACAACACTCTTATCAATGCCATCTATTTTTCTATGTAAAGACTAATCACATAAGTGAACCTTGTACATTCCTGTTTATTGTCACGTTCACCACAGCTATTTATTATTATTATTATTAGTAGTAGTAGTAGTAGTAGTAGTAGTAGTAGTAGTAGTAGTAGTAGTAGTATTAGTATTATTATTATTACTGCATACTACATTATTATTAGATACCTATTTTATATTATTAAAATTATAAGTGCTGTTCTTTTTTTAAGCACTGTTTTTTAGCACTGTTATAGGAGCAGGAGTAAGAAATGTATTCCTACAGAGTACAGGTGTATTTGATTTTTAATAAACCTCTGGTGCTTCTAAAATGTGTTTTCATGAGAGGTGTTTTCTAACCAACAACTTTTTGGTGTCTAGAAACTAAAATACCACCCTAATATAAGGGTATATACAGTACGTATTTCATCTCGTCTGTGGTGTTGTGCTGGGATATGTGTGTGTCTTTTGGGATGGAAATTGTATGCTTATATCAATCTCGGGTGCTGAGCTTGCAAATATGCAACACAGCGACCGCCATGGAATTAATTCCCGGACTCTGTTGAGTTATCCCTGACAATGACAAATAGGACTGTACCCATCTATTGTATTTGAATCCATTCTTTTGTCAAACAAAACAAATTAATTAGTAACCCACAGAGACACATCCACAATCAGAACACAATCACACAGCAATTATGAGGCAATTGAAGATGAGGGCATTGCAGGTAAGCTGGGTTTATTACATACATTACATGATTAGACAAGGCACAACTGTCGTCCATAATTTGTCGTGTACTGAGGTGACTACTGACAGATATTGTTTTTTGTTTGCAAAGGTGGAAAAACAAAGAAAAAAAACGTAAAACTGATGCAATAACCTCACCAACAGTGGGAGGGGGGAATTGTCACTGTCCAGGCCAAGAGGCTCGTAGATGAAGGAGAATCAGCACATCACAGGGAGCCAAGCAGAAAACCCCCAACTCATTAAGGGCAGACTCCGGAGGAGGATCCCCGGCACCGGCCCAACCTCTGGTCTCCTCCTCTGACTCTTTCAGAAGGTCCCTCAGCAGAATAGCAGAGCCCACGTTGAGACACAGGAGTATACAGGCCTCCTTAACACTAGATAAAGACAGAAAGAGAGAGCAAATTTAATGCGTTTACCGCAAGTTATCATTTTCACTTGTTCTCGCAATATTTGACGATCT
>JAFBJU010000242.1:1184731-1226651 GCA_016785305.1 Colistium nudipinnis | reverse complement strand
ATTGATGTTTGGCAAAGTGCAAAGAAAGACCAATGCTAAATGTTACAGCTATAGGTGCACATCTCTGTGGAACTACTAATTTTACAACAGCGTTGAGCTGTTGCAATACATACACTTGGGAAGCACAGTAGTCATGACGTTGTCTAATTCTTACTCCACTCGCAACCCCAGAAGTTGAGTCTTAATGTAAAATGTATGTTTTAAGAACAGAAATAAAACTTGCATTCACATTTATTTTATACCAAATCTTTACTGGTTTAATAATCAGAGAGAAAGCCAGAATCCATAATTTGTGTTTCAGAATCTTTACTCCTGGATGCGATACGTCTCGCACACCAAACAGAGACACACTCACTGCTTGAAGAAGTTCTCAGGTCTTTTGCAGTAGTGACCAAACAGAGGGAACAGGTTTCTGGTCATGTCAAACTGTAACTGAGCTGCGCCGCCATCGCTGAAATGATTAGACAGGATCACCTGACAGAGAGACAGAGACAGAGACAGAGACACATGAAAACAACGAGCTCAGTTTAATTGCACTGCTAGGAAACCACATGGACCAGCAGCTTAATAGTAAACGCTACATTAAAAGCAAATAAATAAATATAATAAAAAATGACAATACATTTGTCTTTTGATCAATCAGATCGTCGTGGGGCACTGTCGGCCAAAGGGATAATTTGAGGTTTATTGAAGATTATGATGAAGAGGCAGAGTGCTGCACAAGGGATGAAATTATTATGTCCTGTGGACATTTGTTCTACACTGACACGCATTATAATAAAAACACAAATTGATGGTACAGTGGGTTTTCATTTCTTACATCCTGGTAGAGAAGGTTGTCCAGTCTGTCCGCCAGGCCCTGCCAGGCAAGTTGGAACAGAGAAAGACTCAGGACCTGATGAAGGTTCAATAATCTGTCCCTCACGCACAGCATCATGGGACATGCTGAACTGGACAGGGACATGGTGGACAGGTCATGCTGGGAGGGCAGAGACAACCACCTAAACATAGAGACAAAAAAACAAAGCGCACACATTAGAACAATATTTATTTGTGGACTTTGTCACTAAGATTAGTGCAAAAAATGGACGGGAGAAACAAAGCCCCTGATGTCATTACTTGTCTTGGCGATACGGTTTGGCTTTTTCGGTGATTTCCCTCATGGTCCAGTCCAGCAGTCTCCCCATCATGTCTCCTCTCAGTCGGTCCAGCAACGCTAACAGACCTTCAAAGAGAGAGCCCTCCAAAGAGGCCAGGCGGCCCACCTCCAGCACCCCGAGGTCTCCCAGCACCGCCTCATCGCCGAGTGAAACCGCAGCCTGCTGTAACTGGAGGAAAAACTGGGGACAGGATGAAGGGAGCGATGAACACATTACAAAAGGAGACAGGGTGAAATGTGTGTTCCAAATTAAGTTTAGAGACAGAAAGGTATGGAAGGCTGCCAGTTAATCTTTGTCAATATTGTTTTTTTCACTGTGCACTTTTAACTCCAACTGAAAATTGTTAAATATAATAAATTCTTCTCAGAGAATATGAAACATTTACACGCGAGACACTACAGTCTGGTCTGGTCAGGTCTGCCTCGGTGTACAGGGGCGTTAATAGATATATAATAAATAGAATAAACTCCACACACCACATTGTCTCCCCAGTCTCCTAGGATGGTAGAAATGTAGTTGACCGCATTGAGGATGGCACAGTAACGGGCACCGAGAGGGCTGCGGGACTCCTCTTTCATCACCTGAAAAGAAAAAGGACACAAACTTAAACATTATTTTGAAGAACATACACATGTAGGCTGAAATTATAGCTCACTACATCTGAACTTCTTGCAACACACAGCTTCCCTTTGTTACATTATTGTTCCATTAGAGCCTCGCCTCCATGACACGTCACTTGCTTCCTTTAATTACTTTGTTACCTTTTTCTTCTTCACAAGTGTTTTTCTTTCTCATTACCTGTGTGAGTCGTATACGGAAATCATCCGCCAGTTCTCTCTGCAGCCCCAGAAACTTGAGCTGTGCCGAGGGACAGGGCAAGGCGCGGTACCTCTCTAAGTACCCCAAGATGACAAAAAAAAAAACCCACACACACAATCAGTGAGTCGTATCCACTCCACTCCTAAAATATTACTGTGCCTTAAAGAGCCTTTAAAGTTCATTTTTGTCTTTGAAGACAGGGACCCCAGAGAGGTAAGGCAGGGGGATGACGAGACTAGTTTAGATTGTTTTTAAGTCACCTTTAAAAAGTTCTATCAGAAGTCTTTTGTGATAGACTGGATTTATGGTGTAATTATAACTGAATTCAATGATACTTAATGTGCTTGTATTTTACTTGGATATCTGACCTTGTAAGTTTGACAATAATACTTCTTACTCTCATCATTATAAAACAATTGATTATACACTGTTTCGCAATATTCATATTTCATGCTCTTGCCAGCATTTTTCGATGAATATTTCCTGCTTATACACATGCATGCTTGATGCAGTCTCACCGGTGATGACCTGCAGCAGAGTCATGAAAGTCTCAGCGCAGTCAGGGGCCTTCAGCTCGTCCATATCACTGATATCCTTGTACTGGGAGCTCCACGCTCCCTCAGCCGACAGCATGGCGTCCATCTTCTCCACCGCCACTGTGTACGCAACAGGAATACAGCGTTAGACGGCTCCTGCACCCTCACTCTACTGCAATAAGCTGACCGAAACCATGCAGACTGAGTGCTCGCTATCTCAGGGCACATTCTACGTCATTGTGAATGAATGAATTCATCTCTCTCATACAAAGGGGCCCTCACCGCTACTGGCTTGACAACTTACTCTTCCTTTCAACGGTGAGCCACTTCTGAAGGACTGCGTCCTCGAGCAGGAGGTGGAGCAGACCGGGCAGCGTCGCCGGGTACGACTGGTTGCTCCGCAGCTCCTTCTCAAACTGCAGCACCTCCTCCACCAGGTGCGAGAAGAGCACGTCGTCGTACAGCAGCCTGGAGGCGTCGCTGGCCACTTTCTCCTGCACCAGGGACAACAGGCCTCGACAGAGCTCCACCTGCACGCGCACACAGACGACCATTGGTGAGCTCAGGTTGTTTTTGTTGTCTAGTTTTGATTATGGTAAACGTTATGGGTCAGTGTTCTTAAATCGAGCAATATACCCTGGCACTGATGGCGGCCCCAGCTCGGTCCAGGATAGGCTGGATCTTCTCCTCCATGAAGGTCGAGCTGTTCCCCATCCACATTAGAGCCTGTGTGAGGTACCACTCGGGCTGAGAGGTGAGCACAGGCAGAGGATGAGTTACAGGTTTATACAACTACACCACACACTGCAGCTGTTTGGCTCATGAGAAATTCTCCACTTTTGTCCTCCATTGGGACAACTGGAAGACATCTGATGGTTTAAGTAAACATTTGAGATGGTGGGGATCTAATCAAAGCTCGTGACTGTCAGATTGGCCCGCACTTTGTTGTATGTAAGTATTGGTCATGCATTTCCTATTGATAAGATAAGATAAGATAATCCTTTATTGTCCCACAGTGGGGAAATTTGCAGTGTTGCAGCAGAAGAGGTAAAAAGTATACAAACATAATAAACACAGGTTTAGAACAAAGTAAACTGAGACTGTGCACGAGTAGAATAAAGTACTGAAGATGCAATATATATATACAGTGACTAAGATCACCAAGAGTGATCGAGTTAAATAAATTTTTTTGTGAACGTGCATTTGTGTCTAATCAAAACAAAACTAGAAAGACTGGGTCCATTTGTTTTATGTTGTGTGTACCAACTTGAGTGTGCATGCCTGAGTGCTTGCACATGTACGTGTGTATGAGAGAGGGAGACCTTGCTGGGGGTGTTGGTCTGCCGATTGCCGTAGAAGTGGTATCTGAACCTCCTGCCGAGCGGCTGAAGCATGATCTGGATGGGCAGACAGAGGGGGGGGACTTGGGACGGAGGCACGGCCGGAGACACGACCTGGGCAGAGGGCACACCCTGACCCGAGGCACAAGCCCTCTGAGATATAATGTCATCACTGTCAGGGGGAGTTAAAGAAACAAGCACACGAGGTGTGCGACACGGACACAAACTGCGTACAAATGATGCGAGAACAACGAATGTCAATATATGACGTAAATCAATGAAAGATACGAGGTCTGCAGGGCGAGCAGCTGTGTGACCAGCAGCTCCAGCTGGCTGCTGATCTCCTGAGAGTTGGCCGCGGGGGCCAGCGACTGCGTGGGAGGGGAGATGATGGGCCAGTGTAGCTGGGTCAACACTTTCTCAAAATCACTGGGGAAGAAGGAAGGAAGAGGTTAACAAGGGATGTTGACACAGTGGTGTGACACGAAGGAGCACTGGAGGCTGGAGGGTATGGTGCCCACCTGGCCAGCCGGTCTTTGATGATCTTGTGCCAGAAGTGAAGCGTTTCTCGGAGGAAGTCCTGGAGGTGCGTGCATCCCGACTGGGTCAGTCCGGCGTCCAAAGCAGCCATGCTGTCCACTGCCCTTATGGCCTCCCACACACTGCTGGTCATCAGGCACTGCTGGACTGCAGCACTGCCGACACACAATGTGAAGTCAACAAAAATGGATTTCCATTGTTTTACATGCTCCACGTGTAACTCTCAATTTGACGTCGCCACCTAATAGGCGTCTTTGTCTGTTTACGCTCATGTGCAGTACCTGAGTTCCTCTATATGTTGAAGGCAGCGTAGGTACTTCATGTGTCTCTCTATGGTGTCCACTTGATTTAGGACCTGACCAAGATTATCCATCCAAGGCTGGGCCCCCTGTAGGTGCTAGAAAAATGGAACATGAACCAAAACAGTTGCTTATACCTCCCAGAAGGTCACAGGTGACATTACTTTCTAGTCTCACTACATCCACGCGTGTTAAAACTCAAAGAATTTCTGATGTTAAAGCTTTAAAGGAATTTTGGATTCTTGAGTTAAGGCCGACATGTGTGTTGAGGCCACAGTGAGACTCTTATAAGTTACACTTGAATTCCAAATGAACTTTGGTACCCTATTTGAAAACAGTTTCTCATGGCATGTTGGAGATATTGTGTTCATGTGGCAAAAAAACCAAGGTAGGTTTGTGAAGTCCCCTTTAACTTTGGCCTCTGAATAATTCCAATCAGGTCATCTTAACTACTATTTTTATTAAATAATATATCACTTCTTAGTATTAGCAGTCATATCTCACAGTCAGAACAAGGGGATGCGATTCATAACAGACCAATAGAGTCTGTGTTATGAGTGAGTAACACACACTTTAAGTCTGTATATTCAAATTCATTATCTACCTAAGTTTCCTATCCTCTTTTCTTTTCTTTTTTTATGCAGCCATCTCTACCTGGTGCAGTATGTTGGAGATGTGTCGCTCTCTCTTCTGCAGCTCCTCCACGGAACATCTAGCCTCCTCAGCGGCGCACAGGGCGGCAGACACTTTGGGAGGCACAGAGCTGGATACCGACAAAACCTGAAGGACAGAGATTAGTTAGCGATATTTGTGCTGATTTGTGCTTGTAAAACAAAAACAAAATGCACCTAAGATATGGCGGTGTTTTAAATTTTGATTTGACTTCGGTTATTTCATTTTTACTGGGCAATTAAAAGACCGGCTCCGTAGCTGCCCATAGGACATGGAAACAATGGCCGAATCTGTATTGCTCAGTGATGATACAGGAACCCTGACCTAACCCTTCTCTGAGTAAGATTGCAGCAATCCAGAGATGATCCAAAGCACCTTTATGCCAGACATCTTTGTCAAAGTATACGCAATTTAAGTCAGCACAGACATTAATAATAAATGTTCTCATTGTAATGTCACACATGAATGTTTTTTACTTGCAGAGAGTTTTTGATCTACACACAGACCATGTGTGTACATGTAAGAGTTTCTGCTCTTGGGCATGTTGTCTTTTTAGCACCTGAGCTTTGAAATGCATCAACATCGCAATTAAAGTGCCCAACAAATGCAGACAAGCGTCCCCCTGTGTGAGTGTCATGTAGGGGAGGAGGCTTTGGCCGGTGATAACAGAGACTTGGTTATTATATGTACCGTAGCCGTACAGTTTGCTTGGCACCACATAGGGTTATTGAAAAGAAACTCAGACCTGCTCCTCCAGTGCGCAGTTTTCCTCTCTCAGCTTCTGCAGGAGGTCGCCGACATTCCTGAGGGACTTCAGGTCGCTGCCCACCTCTCTCTGCAGGAAGTCCACCACAAACTCACGCGCCGCCGGGCAGTCTCCGCCGCCCGGACAGTCATCTGTCCGCTCCTCTGCCCTGAGCGACGCCATCTTTGCCCTCACCGCACTACGCTGTCAACAATCGTCCTACGACGGCGCTTGTTTACCCGTCCTCAGGGCGCCCCGCGGGCGGTCACGCGTTTTACGCTGCTTTCCGCACCCACGTGTTTGATTCCTCTACTCCTCGTCCATTTTTAATTCTATATAAAGTGATATGTGTGTCCTGTAGACAATGTCCCACGAATCATCATAGGCAACGTGTATTATAAACTAGCTCCACCAAAGCTGTGTCTACGGTACACGCCGAAGAGAAAACAAGCCCCGTGTTTCTAACTGTGCTACGTCAGCACCAGAGCGCTGCTGCGCACACGTCATATAATACACGTCCACAAACTCGGTCCGTTTTTTTCTCTTTATTTATGCTTTTATTTATTTTTTATTTATTAAGAATATCATAAAAACAATGACATCAATACTTATGACTTGTAACCACAACTACTTCAACTGCCATTATCACCTTTAATCTTATTATTGCGTATTCCTATTATTATTACTGAATTTGTCATTGGTAGTATTTAATTCTATTTTGTTAAGAAAAATGGGGTCTTCCTTGGTCACCTGACTCAATATTTTCTCCCTACTAAGTATTGCATTGGAAAACTGTTGGAAAACTGGACTTTATAACCATTAAAGCTAAATGTGTTGTGGACTTTTAAATCTTGCCTCCCTGTTACGACCCCTTTTTAGCTCAAAACCATTTGGAAAAGGGTTACATTGAAATCATTTATTGTTAAGCGATTGAAACAAAATGCATAACAAAGGCAACGGGGGCAATGGAAAGGGCCTGTGGGTGCTGCTCAAAACATCAAATAAGTAGAACCAAAATAGGACTTTATCTTAGAGTTAATCTATCTATTAAACAAAACGACACAAAGGGAAAATACCTAACTACTCTAGTGTACAGACAAAACAACAGCAGAGAGAGCACCCCTAAACCTATTGTATTCCAACAGCAAACAAATACGTGTTTGAGTATGTGCGAACGGTCCAGCTGGCGGGGCTATATGACGGTTATATGGCTCAGAGTGGTTGGTTGAGCTGGAAGCCGGACGCACCAATCCGTGGCACTCAGGTGAGGGCGGAGCCATCAGGTTCTGGTCACGGCCAATCCATGGAGCGGGATAATACAGCTACCTTTACATAACTCGGGGAGGTGTTAAACGCTGTTAAACACAGTCTGTTCCCATAACTATAACATTATACATGACGGTGCTTCAACATATTCCATTCTAGCACACAGTAACAATACAAATCATGTTAATATTGAATACGTTTTGCGTAAATATATTTATTTAGTTGAATTCACATCAACTTCAGATTTAACTGAGGGTTCATTTTCAACTTATAGATTCATGCATAAGAATAACCCCACTGAAGTAAATTATATTTTAGCATAGTAGCGTCTATCTTGTCACAGAGGAACGTCCTGTGCTGTAAACATGGACCAAAAGGCCAAAACCTGTGAAGATGCTGTCCCGGTCATGTACGGCTGTAACAGTCACCCTGTTACTCTGCGGGTCAGTCTGAATATGACAACAAAAGAGCATCTGCCCAACAAGAAGGGGCACCTGCGTGATTGTCTGTGTGTGTAAGAATGTGCAGCAGAGACACGTGGCACACCAGCCTGAGGCCACCCCTGAAACTTTAATAAGCGTGGAGACCTGCTGTGACGCATCACTGGGACTGTTAACTATTTATTCCCCAAATAAATCCACTCAGTCGCCTTTCATTAAGTATTCTGATTTCATTCATTGTATTATACTTGAGTAGTACTTTTTTGTCATATCATGTTCTGTTCATTTTGTATATTCTAGTTCTGTGAACATTACCTGAGATAGAGGCTTCCAGTCAGTCCACTGGATCTATTGACCTATTGATTAGCTTGTCACTTTCAAAGTGTTTTTATATCATGAAAATAAATGAATAAGTACATTTTGAATAAGATATGAATAATGGTATACACAATTTGATTAAACCTAAGAGATATTGTAGACGGTGTGAGCATTCTAGATAAGATACCATTTATTTCTAATGCACTTTATAATCCTCTTTCGGTAAATATTATCACCACCTGCGGCCCATCAATTTGTAACACCAATAACTGCGACTGGCACTGTTACTATATCCGCCACTGCTGCTACTACCCTAACTAACCCTAACCCTGCAATAAAAATGTTCTTCTACTGTCAGTGATTCACATTGTTCTCAGAAGTTACCAGACCTCAAGTTTGCGACTTTTACTAATAGATTTGAATTTCACCCTTTTCAAAGCAAATCAAGCACAAGCATCATAACCTTTCCAATATGTGATGATTCAGGCCGCTTATACTTGACGTCATTCAACTGACTCTCTCGAAAGCATGACATTCGTTCGGGGCTGCCCTATTGTGTCATTCTCACTTCTCCTCCCATCAGGGCCCGCAGCCCTCTGCAGGAAACTATCTGTATATCTCATTTCAACTTTCACCAGATGCACATACACAGCACTGCTGAGTAAGCCGGTGGGGTCAAAAGAGCATTGCACCGAGTCAAAGACGTCATCTCTCATGCAGACAACATCATCACGATAGTCTCAGACGCTCAGACACACTCCAAAGCTGCACCACTGGACTGTGTGTGGATAGATACGGTACATAGATACGAATATGTAGATGCAAGCATTTGAATGCCTTGCACGATGGTTGTGTTGAGGGTTGAGTGGCCAGAGACACATCTTTTTTTATCACCAGCATAAGTGTACCTTCCAAGAATGAAGATGACAAATTACCAACAAAAGGAACTTAGTTATTAGTTATCTAAATGAGTAATTGAGAACAAACAGCTCCACTGTCGAATTGTCATGACTTATTTGTGTATTTATTCCGTTTTTACATAATTCAAATATTAAGGCGGGACCTTGATGAAATGGGAATAGTGGTTGAACAACTAACTTTCTTGGTCGCTATATAGAGAGAGAGAGAGACAGTAAGAAGATATTTCTGTGTTATTCTACTATATATGTAGTGGCTAGTCACAGGACAGCCGCTGCTGTATGTGCCTTTCCTTGCCCCCGCCTTCTCTCCCTGTCTCTCTCCCTGTCTCTCTCCCTGTCTCTCTCCACCCTCCCTCCCTTTTTGTTGGATATTAAAGGTAAGAGTTATACGGTGAGTAAGGGACACTCATGTAGTTGAACGGGGTTGTTTGAACGGAGAAGCCTCTGCACGCTCGTCTCTGAATCCAAACCTCCTCGGTGCCCTGGAGGATGTCTCGAAACAGCAGATCAGGTAACTATTTCAGGACTACAACATTTCATGGTATTTGCGGATATACAGTATATATACAATATATGCTAATACATAAATCTGCATTACAAATGCACATTTTTCAAACACAGGTATATGACTTATCTCAGTTAGAATAGACATAGGTTAACATGATAAATCAGCTTGAGACCTCTCGTCTTTGTTCTCCGTGCAGCGGTGTTTTCTGTGATTGAGTCCCTCCGTTACTCTCCTTGCCCCCTGCTCTCCCCCCTAGTGTCTGCTGTGTGGCCGGTGTTGGTCTGCCTGCTACTCCGCAGGACACTGAGCAGCCTGGGCGCAGCACCCATCTGCACCAATGCTCAAGCCGGGTGCCACTCCGTCTCCCTGGCCAGCCTGTTTGACCGGGTCATCCAGCACTCAGCCAGGATGCACGGCATTTCGAATGACCTCCACTCAGAGTTTGTGCGTTTTCCTGGTGCAAACCTACGCTTCACTGATTATCTCTGACACGTGTGTGTTTTCGGACTTTCTGTGATCAAACTCATCTGCCGGCAGTGTTATTGCATACTCACACATGGAGGAAAGAGACATCGAGGGGGATCTTTGGGATCATGTGCAGTAGCAGTCTCTTTGACAATTTTCATTAATAAACGTTGTACTCCGCCACAGTTGACATTTGGAAGACACCTGACCTCTGACATTTGATTCTTGCCTTTGTCTGTGTCCCCGCAGGAGGAGTACTTCCTGCCCAGTAAGAATCAGATTGGCCGGGGCGGTCGCAACTGTCACACTTCCACCATCCTCACCCCGAATGGCAAGGAGAATGCTCAGAGAATGGCGGTGAATTAACCCCCCCCATCGTATTTACAAAAATGTGCTGTTCTTTTACCCTTTCACATTCCCCCTCCCTCGTCCCCTTCTGCAGCACACCTCCACGTGAGTCTGTGTCCCTTGTCTATGTGCATTATTCTGCTATTGTGATTTCTTCCATTTTCATGTAACCTCGCATCATCCCAAACAACTACAGACGAATCTTGAAGGACGGCTAGGTTTCCAATGTGTCTTTTGAAATGCACCTTTACTGCTGCACCTGCAGAGGGAGGAGCTGACGGAGGTGATTCTGAGGCTCCTGGTGGCATGGAGGGATCCCCTGTGGCATTTCCGCCAGAGCACGGCGCACCACCCTGACTTCACCAACTTCAGCTCGAACAAAGCCCGCGAGATGAGCGACATGGTGCACGAGCTACGCAAAGGGGTGGAGAAAGTGGCCGAGAAGGTAACTTTGTGCTGTCGCGGCGTGTGTGTGTCTGTTTGTGCGTGTGTATGGTGGACGCCTAAAGCTGGTGTGTCACGTAGCTGTCAGGCTCTTGTCGGATTGCAGAAGCGTAGTAAACGACAATGCAACTCAGGTGGTGAATGCAGCAGAGGTTGACGCTATGCTGTACACCTATTGTATGACCTATTGTTCATAAATGTATTTGTATATTATACTGCATATTTTTTTTTGTCCAGACCATGTCAATTAATGGGTCAAATAGCAAAAATACCTCTGCATGTGTGACCCTGTAAAAAAAACAAAAGAACTGATGTGAGTATATGGATCATCTGCTCCAGATGCAGTTGTTGGGCTTGATGAGTGACGCGGTGGGCAGCCAGGCTTCTCCCGAGGCCCTGTCACCAGCGACTGACAGTGGCGAATGGCGCCTGATGAAGAACTATGACCTCCTCTATTGCTTTCGCCGAGACTCCAACAAGGTCCAGAACTACCTGAAGATCCTCAAGTGTCGCATCGTTCCAGAGCACGGATGCTGAATGGCAGGCTAATGAGCAGCCTGTGTTCCAAATTAAAGAAATCAATACCACATGCATTTGAATGGGTGTGCATCAGTCAGATTTGTAGTGTTTTGTATGGAATGTAGACTGATAAACACATACAGTATGTTCACCAAAGACTCTACCCCCAGCCACCTCTTCCTGCCTCATGTTATTTTGGAATAGGATGCGACTATGGATGGAATAAGTGTAAAACATAATAATAATGTATCAAATAATAAAAAACATAAATGTGTGGTATGGTGTTAGTCATTTCTTTTAAAATTAGTTACTCAGAGGAACTCCAATTCTAAAAATTCTCTATCTCTGAAAATGTAGCTGTGTGCGTAAAGCAAGCCAGAAGCAGACTCTATACTGTCTATTGGCAGCTCATTATTTCAATCAGTATTCATTCTGCAGTAGTACTAAAATGTTCACAAAACATAACAACTGTGTTATGAGTGTTTATTATTCATGATCACTGAATGAAAAATAGAAAAACAAAAATATTGCAATGGCACCGTGTACTCATGAAGAAGCAGCTATGGTGATGACCTCTGACCTTCCAGTGCTCTGTTCTGTGCAGGAAACATGGACAGAGCCATCCCTGAAACATACACATGCACTCAATCAGAATAAGAAAAAACACCACGCTGCAAGACTGCTCTGTTACAATTTCTCAGCAAAAAGTGAATAACTGCAATAAAACGGGCACAGTGATGACAACAAATACACAGCAAATGAATTATTACACAAGAAAGTGTCAGTAGTGCAGAAATTGGACAATAACGAAAAGTACTGCAGATCAACAAAGATTTTAATTCTAGCATCTTAAAATGAAATCTAGTAGTTAAAAGAATAGCACTGATGAGTGTGTGAAGCTCAAATAAGCTACTCAAGTCACATTGAGGCTACATCGACACAAATAGGTTTAAGTTTTAAAAGCCTAATGACTCAATCATTACCCCTGGAAGTATAGATACCTTTTCATGGTGACCACAGTGTCAATGTCGTGGTTCTCTTCTCTGGGCTGCAGGTCTCTCAAGATAATCTGTACATGACACACGTAGCCAGATAAATGGTTAATTTTTTTTTTAATGAAAATAAAACCTTAGAGCCAAAAACAAGCTCCTTTTGAATTAATTTGTTTATGTGATCAATAGGTTAAACAAATCCAGAACATTTCCACACCTTAGCTAGTTTCTCCGGCTGCTCCGAGAGACATCTCTGGTAAATGTCCAGAGAGAGAGAGGACAGTTTCCCCCCTCCACTCAGGATGTGATTTCTACGGGCAGGGAGAGGTGTGCCAGAGGGCAGCAGAACAGTGAAAACCTCAGCTCCGGATTCATTCACTTCCTGCGGCGCACGTGAACAGAGAGATCAGTGATCGGATATCAGAGATGCAAATTAAAAGTAAAAGCAAAAAAATAAAATAAAAATCACCTCGTCAATGCTGAAATATGCCGTGTGTATTTTAACTGGCTGCGTTACCTTCAGGAGTATGTCCGTGGCAGAGACATCCACTGTGACCGACTCCTCCTCGGGGGCGAGGCTCTCTCGGCCAACCAGTAAGCCCGCTTGCAGCGCTGCTCCCACTGCGATGACCTCATCAGGAGGCGCCGAGCTGAGAAGCTCCACGTCGGGGAACAAGTCTTGGATCATCTGCTGTAGACGGGGGATCCTGGCTGACCCGCCGCAGAGAACCACCTGGGGAAACAGCCGCCACCATTAACATTCGCGGGTTATACAAGATACGTCTCATAACTCATTTTCACAACATCAGGTCAATCTCATTCGTCAACTACAACTGCGGGTGAAGCTTTTCAAACAAACACACACACTATACCTTGTTGATGTTGCTGGTGGACAGTCCTGCCTTCTCCAGCAGCGGTCTGATTGGCTGGATGCTCTTGTTGAAGAGCGAAGAGCAGAGCAACTCAAATCGAGCTCTGAGGAGACACAGCACCGAGGTCTTCAACACCCATTTGTTCACATAAGTCCAGTGGCGCCAATCGCCACAGATAAAAAAAAAAAAACAATAGAGGGAGGCTTTTTTTTTTTTTTAATGCTCACCTGGAGACGTTGCATTCAAAGTCAATGCCGTCGTGCAAGGAGTCGACAAAGCAGTTGGCTGATCCCAGCGAGGACAAAGAGTGCTTGGCCATGTCGGCTCCGTTCATCAGCTTCATCATGGCCCGAGTGTTGCTGCTCACATCATGCTTGAAGGAGCTGTGCAGTGAACACACACAAATATAGCGAGGGTGAATGCAAATGAGCACTTAGGTGTAAATGCCTAACACTGTGTAAGTGTATGCTATGTGTGTGAGAGAGAAAGGGACCTTAGATCTAAGTAAGTGTTATTTCAGCGCAATGATGTGTCATCTGTGTCATCTTTGTCCAAATTGCAATTGCGCAAGCCTAATAATTACCGCTTGAACTCGGAGGCCAGATGCTGAGCCAGGGCCTGGGTGAAGCTCTCTCCTCCAATGCTGTGGTCAGTGTGGGTGTTGAGAACCCGGAACATTCCCCCGTTGACCTGCAGCACTGTCACGCTCAGGGACGTCCCGCCCAGCTTATACACCAGCACATGGCTGTGAACGCAGAGGGAGGAGCATGAGGACACACACTGTCTGGAAATCGACTCGTTCTGACGTCGGAAGATCAGAAATATTGCAGTGGCAGCAGTCAGACCAGAAACGTGTGCAAACAGCCGATCGCATGACGACGGAGGCTCAATATACAGCCTTGTCCGACTTCGGACGGAAAATCCCTATAGTAACATGTTGAACGCTTGGACTCCCTTTTCGTCAGTGCTACCTCTTTCCGGAGGGACAGTCCTGTCCGATGTTATAGGCGAGCAGCGCAGCCGCAGGCTCGTGGATCAGCCTCAGCACATGGAACCCTGCTGCTTCCGCCGCATCCCTGCAACAAATCACACTCGGCATGGATTCTCCCAAGGGCGACGCACCGTAAACGCACAGATGAAAGGATGTGTAGGTGCCCTACCTCAGAGCACGCTTCTGCGCTTGCGCGAACTCAAAGGGGACGGTGATGACCGCCTCAGTGGCATCGGAGCCCAGAGCGGACTGAGCCGTTTCTGCGAAAACAGATATCATCAAACTACTGTTTGTTCACAGTGCATCCATCTGTGCGTGTGTGCGTGTGGACATTGGGAGACACTGTGGCTTTAGCTCGACGTGTGAGGGTGTGCTACCTTTCATTTTGTGGAAGATGAGTTTTGCGACATCCTCCGGAGCAACATACTTTGGGTGCTCTCCTGCTGTGATCTCATAGAAAGGCTTCTCGTTTTTGTTCACCACCTGAACACAGCAACCACAGCTCAGACTGACACTCTCTTCACCAGCAACGAGCAGTCGCAGCAACAGTTTAATGAGAGACAAAACTAACAAGCTGAAATGCTTTTACCAGGACAGAAGAGTTCTGGAAGACAATAATAATAATGATAATAAAAAAGATAAACACAAAGAGGGCATCTGGTAACAAACTCACCTGACACTTGGTGTCTGTTTTGTGAGTTTGTGTCTCTGGATCATCAAAGCTGCTCGTTGAGACACAGAGAAAGAGAGAATCCAGAAGTCAGTTGGTAATAGAAAGCACATGCAGGGGGTAATGCTATTATTCAGGAGTCAGGCAACAACTAATTGGTTTGAAAAAAACACATTTGCTCCAAAAACAGAAACTGCTTTTACAAAGGGCATTAATAGGCAGATTCAATATACATTTAAGACGCATTTTCTGCCCCTTGATGTATTGGTTTGAAGTGAAGTAAAACAATTAATTAATAAGAGGGGGGGGAAAACTCCTGAGTGCCTAAACATTTTTGCACTAAAGACAAACGGTAGGTATTGAGGGCGTCACCTTCTCCCAAGCACTTGTTTCACTTTCACAACTGTGTTGGCAGCGTTGCGGATCTGTCCTTGCTTGGCTGCGATGCCTACGATCTGCAGGGGATTAAAAGTATCAATAATCAATAATCCAACTGTTACGTAATAATAGGTTATAAGCCATATTGCATAAGCAGCCACCCCCTTTGTAAGGCAGTAATACAGACTGATCTGGGCTCATTTGATTTTACTCACCTGCTCAGTGTCTCTGTATCCCACCACAGCTGGAGTAACTCTGTCTCCTGCGTCATTGGCCACGACATCAGCCCGCCCATCCTGAACGACATGCACACAAATGCAATTCTCAGCTGCAAAATATTTGTCTAGGTCTTAAATTAGATTGTGCAGTATGTATGTATTGGCAATGCATTACAATAAGACAAGCAACGAATCAATTGATTTGTATATAGACGCAGTAAAAATATGTATTTATAATTCCTGTGGCCCGGTTTCTCACATCGGTGAATCATGAGTAGGACAAGATTGAGCATGAACTCAGGATGGAGGGCTAAAAGAAAAATGGTAGCTTGAACGACAATGCAAAGATATCATTATATACAGTTGTAATAACTACATAACATCAAAATGTGATATGGATATGGATCTAGATATAAATCAGATGACATTGAACTCAAGATTTGGGAAGGATCTGGTATTTTTTTTATATCAGTAAGGTAAACCACGTTTCCAGAACTTGATCTACATGCAGCACACTGTAGGGCTGCAACAAACCATGATTTGTCGGATCAACTATGGTGTTGATCATTTTAGGATTTCAGATGAAGATAAATAATAGGATAGAATAATTAATTTAAAAAAATGAATGTCCACCAAGCCCAGGGTAACCATGAACAGAGGCATTTATGTAAAATGGTCATGCGTGAATCCCAGCAGCATTGGTTGTTTGCTTCAAAACTGAGAGCACAACTTTTATGAATACATGAAGATACATATGAAGAAACAGGAGCACACGATACTCCATTCATTATTGAGCAGTTCTAAATGCAGTGGAGATGAGTTCATTACTTCATCCTATTACACAGTTACCACTCCCGCGAAGACTTCGTATTAGACCGTTTGTTAGCAGCAAGGCTGTTTCACATGGAGCAGGTCAGAGAAGAGAATTAACCCCACGCTACAGCAACCAGGTGTGGAACAAAGCTCCGTTACTCACCTTATAAATGGCCACACAGGCGCATGTATAGCCGAAGTGAACTCCGATGGCCGCCATGTTGACACTGTGCTCCACGCGCCGGCAACCCGGTTCCGGTCCCTGCAACAACCTCCGGAAAGTTTCTTTCACACTAAAAGCCCGTGGCTGTGTCCGCAACCACTTAGCACTCACTATACTATAGTAACTAACATAGTATGCTAACTATATAGTAACTGTATAGTTGGTGAATTAGTATACACTATAATGAAAACATGAAGGATGCTAAGCGTTGATGGGAAAGGTTTTTGGGTGGTATAAATTAATTATAAATGTACTTATTTTTCAGAAGAAAATTATTATTCCAATTGATGTTAAAAATGGCGTATATTCAAGCCTCTGGGAATATCATTTGAATTATGACTATTTGGCTCTG
Organism: Colistium nudipinnis; assembly: GCA_016785305.1. Taxonomy (NCBI): domain Eukaryota; kingdom Metazoa; phylum Chordata; class Actinopteri; order Pleuronectiformes; family Rhombosoleidae; genus Colistium; species Colistium nudipinnis. Next base: position 1,209,803 of record JAFBJU010000242.1, on the reverse strand, counting down.
CTTAGGTTTATTGATAAGCAGAGATTTTACAATTTCAAAGTTGTTGCACAACTAACTGAAATGAGCCCCTTTCTTTCCCTCTGCTTGCTTACAATCTCCTGTTGTTACGTACACTTTACAGTTACAGATTTAAATCGAATGAAACTTTCCTTAACCTATACTTGGTATCTTACCTTTCCCTGGCTGTAAACTGACTGCATGGCATGTGGGTCATACAGTTTGAAAGTCAAAGGATCCGTCTGTCCAAAGTGTGGAGGGTTGAAGCCACCATATTCTCCACTGAGGCCTGTGGCTGGCTCAGGTGGGCTGTGAAAGCCTAGCTCATCAAGCACAGCAGAAGTTGGAAGGTCGGCTTTGTCCACCAACAGTTCAAACAACATGGCCTCGACTGTGTGTATAATTTCCTTCGGCCGCATCTCTGCAATAATACGGTTAAACTCTGCGCTGACATCCATCCTCTCTACAGATGTTCCTGATGTTTCTCTGCTCTCACTCTTGTTTACTAACTCCCTGTGACATAAAGAGGAAGCAGATTTTTATTTTATTTAATTTATACTTATACGGAATAGCATGACTGAGAAAAGTACCAAGTACCTTAGTTAAATATCACTGTCCCCTGAAGCATGTCAGATTGAACTTGTTTACATAATGGGGTTAGTATTCATTATCTGATTCTATAATTGGAAAATAAAACGACCAAAGAAGCCAGACCTTGTAATTTAAAACAAGTTAAGCAAACAGTAGGTGTTGTATGTTTAGAGGCAAATGTCTATAGTTATGTTGTGAATCCTGAACCCGACACACGTGTGATTTGTGTGACAAGGGGGGCAACAACAAGTTCAAATCAGGCTAAAAGCTCATACCACTGACCTGTTGCGTTCGCTGGTGTAGCAGATAGATAATGATGGTTGTGTGTTTATGTCTCTCAATCTAGATTTGTCCATTTCTCTTCCAGATGTTCACTCCACGTCCTGGGGTTTAATGATCCACTTGTCCACTACTGTTCTTAACGGTAGATTGTGTAACTATAGCAACAGGCGTCATTGCGTCACTCCATCATCACGTAGATCCGTTACTAATCGGGACGGGACAGATCATTTAAATAATATCGCTTATATTTAAATTGTTGGCAGACCTAAAGTGCCACCTCCAAATACGTAGATGTGGATCTCTAATTCAACACGTAAAATGTAAATTTAGCAAGTGTATTTTCGTACCTGACAAGCTTAACTAAATCTTCGTTCCAAATCGTACTTTTTGAATTTCTGTGTGACCACATTTACTTTGGAGGTGAAGGTGCCACGAAATGAGAGAGAGAGAGAGAAAGCACATCCTGTTGGCAAGCAGGAAGCACCTTACGCTGCTTTCTTATTGGCTGCTAATTTTTCTTCTTCTCTGGTCATTGACTCTTTCATTTTTATTGATTATTATTTATTATTGTATTATAAATGTTTTTTAATATTGTTTTAGTGGTTTATTTTGGTGGAATGTGATTATGGAACGCATTATGGAAACCAAATAGAATTGCAGACTATTTCTCTGCAAGAAAAAGTACTTTTTACAATTGCATTTGGTGGAAGAGCCAAAGTCTTCGGTAATTATACAATGATTTTAATGTTTGGTCAAAAGAAGCAATCTAAATTGCTAAATGAGGCTGTGTCATGATTCGAGTTGATAAGGAAAATTGCAAAATGTGTTTGAGTCATGAAAATAAGCAGCTGCTGACCCATAAACAGCTTTGAGATGACTTTGTTGGTACATTTGACATTTTGAAAATATACTTTGGACTGATAATTCTCCCCATTTCTCAAATATTTGCACTAGGTTTGATGCATCATGCACTTTAAACTGATGTTTCACATGTTGCATACACATTGCATATTCTAAATATAGTTTTTGAAAAAACAGCTTTGAGAGGTGCGTGTTTCCCGTGAATATGGATCAGTTCTTCATTATAAAAATGTGCTCATGGGCAAGACGCGTGAAACAGCGACTCCCACCGTAACTTCCTAACGATGCAGTGACGTAGAGGTAAAGTATGTGCCCGGGGCTCCCTCCTGGTGGAGGGGTTGTTGGCCGGGACCCCCGTGGCTATTAATAACAGCCAACGCCACCATGTCGGTGTTGTCTCTTGCTATTTTCCTGTTTCTCAGAGGGTCTACTTTTTCTGCCGCAGGCAACTGTGAAGGTTAGACAGCATGCTGTGTGAGTACACGTTGTTTCCAGTCTGGCTGCGGGTTGACATTATTATACTCCTAATGTAAAGCACATGGTGTCCTCAGCAGACTCTTTTTTTTTTAAATGTCACCATCCGCCCCATAACCTGCCCTGCATGTGCTGCTCAGTCTGGTGTCACACTGCATGGCTTCGTTTTCTAAGTGGTTAAACTGTGATTTACCGGTAAGTTAGAACGTAATAATATTTATTTACTTATAGATTAGATTAGACTTTATTGTCATTGTGCAGAGTAAAAGTAAAAAGCCAATGAAATGCAAGAGCATCTAACCAGAAGTGCAGGAAATGTTATTATTTACAGTATACATACATTACATTTCATTTGTGTACAAATAAGTGTATACAAATGCATGGATGAATAAACTATAAGCAGAGAATGAATATACAATAAGTAATGGATAAATGTACAGTCAGTACTGGTGAGCATATATAAATATATACGCGCATGTACATAATAACACTATAAAGAATAAGAAGCATGTTAGAATTCAAATTGTTAAAAAAAAGTAATCGCTCTCAAGATTTATGCCCTGAGGTTTTCCAGTCACTGAAAAATAAAGAGGATTCAGTTTATTTCTTTCAAAGCTGCAACGTTTGCAAAAAAAAAAACTTATGACAGGTCCATCTGACTCTGTCACATAATAAATTCAGAGCTGTACAACCACACAACACTAGAATAGGTCTTAATGTGTCATTATGTGTTTTTTCTTTTTCACAATTCATCGAGTGAGGGTGGCTCCTCTGTAAACATGATTGTTGAGTCAGAATAGTACACACATATATAGGCTGAACATGAACGCACTGGAAACACAAGTTAGGTTTGCTGTGTGACATACTTTGCAGGATGAGTAAATCCAGAAACAGTCCGTGTCCACGAGAAGCCTGCTCGGACTTACTAACGCTGAACTGCGGTGCAGTGTGTGTGAGCTTTCTCCACAGATTGTATGGCAACGTGAACTCAGTCCACACGGAGCTCACTCCTGCCCTGGTGGAGGAAGAGCTGCTCCGGGCCTGCACTGTCTCTCAGGGGAAGGAGGCGAGGCTGGTGAGAATGCAACCGTGACAACAGAGAGGCTCGTATTACATCCAAATCAGTTACCTTATTATTTTTATTATTATTATTATTTATATATATATATATATATACTGTATATATACTGTATATATGTAAAATATATTATATATTATATATTTATATATATATAAACCTTGATGTATTGGTTTTCAACCACACAGCTGCACAGCCATTACAGGCCTTTCATACCAGATAATAAGACCTAACACAAAGAGATGGTTCAGCCATCAGGCTCACATTGGGGCTCATGCCAAACCTCCTTACTAGGACCCCAAACCCCTTTTTTGACCACTCTCTTTGTCATACACCTTGAACAGTGGATGTGACCCACATCAGCATTTTGCCGAGTATATGCAGGTGTATGCCTTCTGTGCCCTTCCAGTGTTACTACCTCGGAGCCAGCAGTGATGCTGCAACACGTGTCACAGCATCAGTGTCACGACCTCTGGCCTCCCACGTCCCAGTTGAGAAGATTTGCCAGCGCCTCAGCAGCAGCGACACACAGATCTGTCAGCTTCGATACGGTAACGCGTGTTTCGAATGCACGACTGAGGCAAATTGTACGGTTGTGTATGATGAAGCCTGTTTCAGTTTACCTCTGTGTGTGTGTGTGTGTGTGTGTGTGCGTGCAGAGCCTCAGATGAAGGACCTGAGCAGTGACGGGCTAAAAAAGCTGAGAGTAATGGAGCTGAGGAACATTTTAGCCATGTGGGGAGAAGAGTGTCGCGGTTGCCTGGAGAAACACGAGTTTGTCAGCCTCATCCAGGAGAAAGCACCGCTGCACGCGCACACCATGGAACTGTGAATCCCAACTGGTGTCTTTCCCACCCGCACAGGAAACGGTCAACACAAGATTCAACCTACATCGACTTTACTTAAAGAATTTCCTGTCTTGATCTCTGATTGGGGAAGTGAGTTTGTCAGAGAAAAAGTCATCCAAAATAAACCCTCCGCAGGCATCTCATTGACAAGAAAGTTCCATGACACCACGATTGTGTGTGGAAAGGTGATATTGACACTCTTATACTTTTGTGTCATACTAATACTATGTTTTTATTGTAAAGCATTTGTGTGAATAAATCTTAACTTACATACAAAAAAAACAGGGACTTATTCATCAACAGTGTGCGTAGTGCTCAACAACTCCACTGCACTACTTTTCTATTTTTTAATGACTTAACACCACTGTAAAGCTGTGCCGTCAAATTCACAGGGAACATTTTTTTATATATATATATATATATATATGAAAAAAAAAGTTTCCCCTTTTCCCTTTATATAGTACATTCTGTACACGGTTTTAGTTGTACATTATGCATCATGTCACTTGTACAAGTCAGTTTACTCACACTGAGAACCTTAGTTTGCAAAAAATGCTGTTATATTGTCAGGTTTAATTTCCTAATGCATATTCACACATTTGTATATTCATTCAGTCTGTGGTTCGGTCCACTTCCCATCCCACTATACTGTATGTTCAAGTTTGCTCATCCCTGATTATTTCTCATAACACTAGTTTGAGTGGTGGTAACCTATTGGCATCATTTGTGTTTTGTGGATGGAAAGGGAAGTGAGAACCGATCACTAGTGTTGGCTGGAGACCAATGTGACACGTTCTCATGCTGGTTGGGAAATGATGTACCAAGAGTTGTCTGACATGTTAACATGCACAGACAATCACAATCACCAACATACACACAGTCAGATGAGTCCACGCTGATTATGGCAATTTGTCTCCCTGGCGCAGTCCTGTACCAGAGAACAGCTCCTCTGTGTCAATCAGCCCTTTGTTATAAAGACTCAGTTTGTTCCTCAGCCTGACCTTGGCTTCATTTTCCACCACACTTAAGTCAGCTGAAACACAAAGAACAGATTCCACGCGTAATGAATAAAAAGTATCGTATCTGTTTTTAATTATAACTTAGCTTGGAAGTATTTTTTACTTAAATAGCACTTGATCCAAGATGGCGGCGCGTGTAGACGCAGCAACCCCTCGTAGTCCCAGTTTCATTGTTTTCGATTTGTATTCTTTTGCAAATTGTGTTATGTATATAGTTTGTGTTTTAGCATAGATGCATCCTTTAAGTATACATTGGCAGAAATGGCATTTCAATGTTCTGCTTGTATTGCAAACTCAGTTCATTGACAATAAAGTTGACTTTGATTTTTTTTTTTTTTAAACCTGGACCTCCAACGGAGGACGTTTCAGATTATCGAATGGAACTGAGTCTCTTACAGACTTACACTCAGGGGTCTCCTCTTGTCCGGGGGCAGACCTGCTGTCCCGACAGGCCTGACCGCCGTCCTCACCCGCGTAGCTGCTGTACAGGTCGGGCCATTCCTCACCATGGGCACCCACATTGTCACTCAGATATGTCACCTCGGACTGGCTGCACTCAAAGGGCCCCGCCTGGGCCGGGGAACCAGGGAGGCTGCGCTGCTCATCGTGCTCCACGGGTATGGAGAGGGAGGGGCCCTGCTGAGCTTGGATAACGAATCCATCCTCCAGACTGTGAGGCTGGTCATCGGGAGGCCATCGGGGTGGAGGGAGCAGCTTGCTCAGTGCCAGGAGTACCTGAGGACAAAGGAGGTTTACATCATCTATCTCGCCCACAGCATCCGCACACACTGTTTCTCCCAACTCCCGTATCGCTCACGTCGTCCATGCCCGGCCTGTGTCTGTGGCGGCTGGCGGTGCAGCTCATGGCCAGGTCCAGGAGCCTGAGGGCCATGGCGGTCGGCCACGGGCCGGCCGTCGGGTCCAAGAACTGCAGACAGCCGTCCACGCCACCGCCGCTGTCCTCCACCTCCGTGAACAGCACGTCTCTCTGAAGGAAGGGAGGGACACAGAAAGAGATGGAGAAGGGGAAAGAGAGCGTGTGGTTTGGCCAGTATGTACCTCACACGGTGCTTGGTAATGTGTGTAGACGTGTACGTACGGGATACAAAATAACACAGCTTCATAAAAAGACACATGAAGTGTGTGTGGTAGGCTCTACGGTGTCAGCTTACCAGCGGTGTTTGTCGAGGCCCATCCCCTATGACCTTCTGTCCTGTCATTGTTTCCATTATGACCTGAGAGCGGGCAAACTCTTGTTAATCACAAAGAATGAGGCACGGCCCCATTCCTGTAAACAGCACATTCTTCAATACTCTGTATGAAAAATGTGTTAATCTGAGATACATGACTTGAGCTCCAGAGCTAAAAGAGACTGAACTTATTTTGCTTTGCAATCACATAGTAATTCTCACTCACATTGTCATTTTTTAGACTGCGTATATTTTTTCACTGGGAACACATGTAAATCTTTTTTTTTTTTTTTAAATGTAAATTTCCAATATCCTGTATGGCAAACTTCTATCACGCTGAAAATGTATTTAAATTAGTACTGCACTTTTATCCGGACCACACTTTAAATACCATGGCATTCACTTTTGTCTCCGGTAAATTTCAATTCTGTCTGTTATAGTCATTACAGTCACACTGTATATTTTCAACTGCATATTATCATTTTCCCTATAACTCTGTGAATTAAGATTTTCAAATACTATAGTACCTCATCCATAGTGTAACTTTTTCCTCTTTTCATCTCAATACACTGTAGCCATTGTACACATTCAGCACTGTTTACTGTTGTACTTTTGCACAACTTTAGTTTTGCATTATTCTTAATTCTGTATTTTTCTATTTCTGTACTGTTTATCCTCTGCTGCTGCAACGCCGCGAATTTCCCCTTGTGGGACGATAAAGGAATATCTTATCTGTATATAATCTTGCTCCAGTCACCATTCCAAAGCTGTACACGTCCAGGCTGATGGACAGCTTGCTGTGTCGTATGTGCTCCTCGGGGACGTATCCACGGTTGCTGATGAAACCCGTATCGAGAGTGATGGTGCAATACTGGCTGGCTGAGGGAGGACGGAGACGAGCCAACCCAAAGTCAGACAGCTTGGGCTGCAGGGCTTCATCCAAAAGTATGTTAGAGCTGTGCAGAGGAGCCATGTCGACACATTGTCAGAGTCAAACGTCACAGACATTCCTTATTACACATAGTGTGTAAAAAAGTAGGACACAAAAATGATGCCATAAAAATAACATGTGGGCAATTCTGCATGGGATGTTATTCATAATTTAGTTTTTTGGTTTTTTTTGGAAAAAAACGAAATGGACTGTCTATGTACCATTTGGGTTTGCCTCGAAAGTGACGAAAACATACGTGTGTTGCTGAATCAGGGAGTCGCAATGACGCATAAAAACCATTCAATGTCACGACAATGGCAACTTTTAAGCTCCTGCTAATTCCGCTGCAATTGTGACCGTGACAGAATGAGTGTGTGATTGGTGGCTTGCACCTGGAGATGTTGCCACAGATCACAGGGCAGGGCTGGGCCGTATGGAGGTGATGCAAAGCCTTTGCGATTCCCTTGATGATAGCGAGACGCTCCTCCCAAGACAGAGGGTGCTCTCCATCCTGAACGGTAAAAGCATACCACTTTAGATTTCACATCATATGCAAACAAAATTGGCCAGGGCACTATGAATGACATGGGTTTCAACAACATCCAATCACATCAGCACCTAATATCCACTGTGAAACCAACACGTCGACGCTCAAAAATGTTTTTCAGCTATCTGCAGAATTTTTATGTCGGAATCCTGACAGGGAATAGTTTTGGTTCAAATTTGTCATCACGGGGCCGACTTCTAGTTCATGATTGACAAAAGTGAAATTGTGAGGAGATTTCTAAAGAAATGACTTGCAAATGATCTTGGCTCCATAGGTGGACACGTTCTTCTGTATGAAGATTATGTTCCTTTGAACTAAAGCTGTTTGTGAGCTCACGATGAACAATGATACATCCTCAAAGCATGTAAGTTTAGTTTCCTATGTAGTCAATTATTTATACCTGTTAAGGGTACATATAAGATCGAATTAACTTGCACAACTCCACGAAAGATGCATATTCTTAACTGACCAATCACAGACAGACCGAACTCCTCAGTGTCAGATTTGTTCCAGGACCCGAACACTGCACAGCATTACTCATTGTCAATATTTATTTTTCTCACGTTGTAAAATGGTTCTTTTTTTGTCCTTGTTGTCGTTGCCATTTGCATCATAATATCCTGAGTTGAGTTCTGCATCACAAACCGAAGAACTTCCTGTTTCACTTCCTGTTTTTCTCAGTAAAGCTTTGCAACCCATTTTAGCACTGGCTAGCCACAAACTTGAAATTGGCCTCGCCTTCACTGCACAGAGGACGCACAGGAAGGTGAACAAGAGCGGCAGGTCAAGGACCTGTGTACCTGTCGGTGGAGTCTATGGTGAAGCGATCCATCGGGGAGGTAAGGGTAGACCAGGCAGTAGACCTGGCCCTCGTCGGAAAAGCAGCACAACAGGTCCAGGATATTTGGATGCTTATACCTGTAACACAACAACCCCGCTACATCGTCAACGCACGCCGTCAGACAAACAAGAGACAGGTGCCGTGAACGACGAGCGCCCGGCACATACGCGTGATGAATTTCCATTTCTTTCCTGAAGACTTCCCACAGTTTCTTCCAGGAGTCGCTGTCAATCTGGAAAAGGGACGGATGAGAAAAGACGTTTGGCTGAACTTGACCCAAAGTTCTGATTTACGGTGTGAACAAAAAAGCAAATCGCATTCCCGCACAGAATATCGAAAAAACGTCAAGAAATGTCACAGTCGTCACGGGGAAGTGCAGTTTGCTCTGTGAGGTGTGAGGTGCATCTGTTAAGATGACGGTGGGAAAAACCAAGAAAGTGGACCTTGCGTTGAGATTGTGTAATAGATGTGTCTGGGTTAAACTTGTCCCAAGACTTTACGCACAGATGCCCCATTTACACCAGCACTAATATGGGACACCTGCTTCAATGCATGGTGTAACTGGGACCAGAGTCTACCTGAGAGGATTTCAACATATAAATGATCTGCAAATGGATATCATTTTTTTTTTAAGGCAGTTGGAGTGGGAGAACCTGTCACCTGTTTGAAAAGCTTCACTGCAAATGTTCGACTTCCAATGTGTGCCCTGTAGACGTCGGCAAAGTTGCCCTCTGCGATTCTCATCTCATGATGAAAAACTCTGGTCCCCTCTATGACATCTTGCAAAGTGATTACAGGAAGCGGGGGTTCTGTGGTGGGCGTCACTGAAATGCAGAGACAGAGCGGGATTATGAAGTCACACCTCTTTACACACACACACACACACACACACACGCACGCACACACACACACACACAAAATAATTTTAACCTTTTGAAGACTGGGCCATTTTGGGGTTTTGAACCAAAAGCTGTGCTCACAACCACACACGCACGCTCAGTCCAATATGTTAAGTGAAAACTCAATACTTAAGCCATCGTAGGTGTGGGAACAAAATAACATTAGACCAGTGAAAGACATGAGCTCTCAAAGCCTCCGCAATTACCTTTGCTTTACTTACCGGGAGTTGAAGCAGGACTCGAGGAGCTCGGCTCTAGCCTCTCTGGGGGTTCCTGATCAGAGGGAACACAGAAAGGCATGTCATTTGCTCTCCTTAAAGCTCGCAGGTCAGGTAGCCCACCACCTACCCCCACTCCAGCCGCCGGCATCTTGGACTCTGCGTTTTGATTTCTAGCGGGCACCGGTGACTCTGGAATACAAGAAAGATTGCCCACACATGAGTCAAGCATGCGCCACAAATAGGAACCAAAAAAGGATTTTCAATTGCCTGTGCATACTATAACTTCCCCTACAACAACAACAACACAGTAATATACAATAGATGCACAGGGATTGTACTTCCCATTTCTCTTTTTAAAGCTTAACCTTGCTATCAGTGGTGGTTGGTAGCGTAAGATAGGCCTAACACCAGCTTCACCTGAACAGACCGAGTATTATCCTGACGGGGGTATTCGTTAACTGTCCAAAAAAGCGTTGACATCAATGCTCCGTTAGGAGACAAGGTTCACCCTTGACCTTGTACCCATTTTAAGGCAACACTCGAGCAATCAAGAAAGCAAATGAATTCCATAATGGTTTTGCGTCCCATGCCTGACCTTGAGCTGGACCCTGGAAGAGCTGCAGCGCCCGGAGCTGGCCCATGTCCTGCAGCACCGTGAGCAGGTCCCGCACCCTGGGGTTCTGCTGGGCCCAGGACCACAGCAGCTCCCTGGTGGGACTCCGGCCTGCTGCCTCCAGCCGCTCCAGCCTCCGAACTTCCGCGTAGTTGGGGACGATCCGGACAGCTGGAGGCAGGGAAGGAAAGGCACAATAATAATAATAATAATAATAATAATAATAATAATAATAATAATAATAATAATAATAATAATAATAATAATAATAATAATTTTAAAAAACACACACACAGCAGATGAACTGGCTGAAAGAGCTGCCACCCAAGCAAATAGTCTATTATAACCTGACACATCATAAAGCCCAGTAACTGCAATGATAGTTTATCTCTATTAACCAAGATACATACTTAATGAATTACACGAGTTTTCATAATTATCTAGACAATACATTCTGACATTATTTTCAATGTGCTACATTGTTGCTATTATAGAGATTCTGCTACCGTAGTCTGCTCTCTCTCTCTCTAAAAAAAAAAAAAAAAAACGTTTGTTCAACAGCCGAGGCACGAGTCAAACCGACTGATGTGACGAGGCGTGCCGTTTCGATCGTCCGTCGGGCTGACTCGATCCGGTCGAATCGACGCGGAGCGTTCTCCAGAGCCGGGCCCCCGTCAACATGCTCACCCAGTCCGCGCCAGCCCAGCGCGTCCCCGCCGCCGTCCATGATCCGACAGAAGCGCTCGAGCACGAGCGGCTGGACGTCGTAGAGGAAGGTGAGCGAGTCCATCTTCATCTCAGCGGGACTCTGGTCCGACAGAGGCAGGATGCCCAGTGTTGCGCGAACCAGGAAACTCCCGACGGCCGCGTCACCACACCGTGACTCACAAGTGTGCGAGTCAAAAAGCAGACTTACAACGAGGAAGCCATCTATCCATCTACCTCATCTATCTAATTCATCTCTCTCTCTCTATCGGTCTACCACTCTATCTGTATGTCTACCTACTCTACCTGTCTATCCGCCCAGAGAAATACAACGTATGAATTTAATAACTTCATCATTCACTAGGTCCATAAAGTAATGAGAGCCTATTTAGGCTTCTCCTGATGGGAGCCACAATTCTGGGGTCTCGAACGACTCGTGATCCTTTATATCACGGCTTCGATCGCAGCAATTTACAACATTAAACAATCAACTGTGAAGGCCTAAAGGCCACGTGTCTGACAGGTCGGCACGAACAGGTTCCATCCTCACAACAAAGTCAGAAGACAAATCTGTGTTTATTAAAAAACTGTGATGTTAGGCAATCGCCACAATGGAATACACAACACATTTTGAATGACGACTTCGGTTATTGAGTTCATCTATAAGATTCATAATATTGACAGGAATGTCATCGACTTACACCTCTTTTCATATTAAAATGTCAAAAAGAAAATGAAATTCAGTATTTTCCCTATACTTATAAATATTAAACATTTAGATTCAAATAAAAATAGTTTTATATCGTGTCACCTCCAAGTCACCAGATCTGCCTGTATCACACTTGTTTTTAAGAGTAGTGCCATGTTGACACTTGCACGTTGAGCCGCCTGCTGGCACTTCATGTTAATCCATAGATAGCATATAATTATCAATGGATGTTCACTGTTTCTGCTGGATGAGCATTAGCTGCTTACATTGGAATAATAAAGCATAGATTCATTGTATGAACTGTGAGTTGTCTAGTCCTAATCCTTACTGCACCTGTAAATGATCAATTCAAACATTATATTTGCCAGTACACAATAATTGGCACTCAAGGTGAATCATTTTTTGCTGATTGATCACATATTTGTAAATCTCGAGATTGTGAAGGTTACAAGCAGTGGGCAAAAACACGATATCGATTTAAAGCTACATTATGGGAACTTTTTCTCCAATCATTTGATGATTACGCAGATTACAAAATGAAAGCCAAGAATAAAGAATATCCATTCTTCTATCTTCTTACGATTGAGCAGATCTGTGAATGAAAAAGATTGGAAGAAAAAGGAGGAACTCTCTTAGATGGGCTACATGTTGAACTGAAAATCAACATCGACAATAAATACGGCGCATACCTTGAGCAAGGTGTTGCGTAGCACTTACATATCCAATTCTGTAGACGGAAAAACACACATGTTAAGTTATTAATATAAATGTTTTCTATTATGTGTTATTCATGTGGAGGATATTGCATAAATGTTTACACGTGTGTATAAAAATCCCTTGATTGCCATTAGAAGCAACTCAAGAATACGTGTTGTAAATATGAGTGTTTCCTGATTTTTTCATTGAGAAAATGAAAGAAATTGATCATTATTGATTACAATTACAGTTAAAACATTATATTAAGAATATATATTTATATATACTTTCTAAATGATAAGCTTAGTTATGATAACCATCTAATGATCTCATGCAGCAGGAGAAAAATACATGAGCTGTACATAATTGCAACAGCCACGAAAGTTCAAAATTGGAAGAAGATTGGAAGAAAAAGTATGAACTCTCTCTTGTGCTGTGCTTCTTGAATATGTATATAACCACAACACTTTGTAAGTGTGGCGAAGCCCTACCTAAATGCAGGTCAAGGCAATGACAGAAACAGCGGCCACTAACCTACCCAGTACGTGTGTCGTTGTCTCGCCCTCGTGCTTCACTCTGCAAGTGTATATGTCTCCTTGGTTTGGGGTGAGGAGCGCGTATCTGATCATATGGTAGTGCCAGTCGGTGGAGAAAATCAGTTCCGTCTGCTTGGCGCCAGGCATTTCCACGCCGTTACGGAGCAGCTCAATGGTGACCAGTGGTGGATAGAAATTATTCACATGGCAGAGCATGGTGTTGGCTTTCCCGTACTCGCTGAGATTACGGGTGTAGACTTGGACCTTTGGTGCAGCTACGGGGGGGGGGGGGGGGCGGGGGGGAGGCACCTTCAGTGTCTTGCACACAATAAACACACATTGGTTGAGGCAGACCTAAAAGACAGCGCTCCCCAACAAAAAAGGATCTTGGTTTTTATCAAACAGCTCTATCCTATCCGTTCTGCAATTGCACATACTGTACATATACAGAGAGAGGGAGGGAGAGAGAGAAAGAGAAAGAGAAAGAGACCTTTTAACGCTACAAGTTTACTTCAGTGAGAGACTGTATTGCTCAGATTTTTTACCCTACGTATTCCTCGGGATATCTCTTGGATGGAAGTTGGCGGATATGATATACATATATACAATAAATAAAGAGCCCCCGATATCGGAACTGAAGCGCAATGGCTCCCCGTGACACGTCGCCATTACATTTGGTAAACAGCCGAGGCACGAACTACGAACAAGCCCTACCGAGCGTCTACTTACAATATTTTGCCATGGAAGCGTCCGGCAGGCATAGCAGACCAATCAGAAAAACCGCGAAGATACGTCCCGTCATGTTTTCGGACCTCCGCCGCTGTTGTTCTGGGGCAGTTTGCGGGGAGAAAGACCAGACCAGGGCCCCGATCAAAAGTGAAAGTAAGAATGCAACGAGAGGCGCTCGCCCAGCCACCGCCGGAGGACTCAAAGTCCTCCGCACGTTTCCTCGTTCAATTCCACCAAAGTAAAACACAGGCGATGGTGGTCGTAAAGGCATCATCTCTGCCGACATATTGCTCACAGTTGCGCACTTACTTGTAAGTACAGCAGCACTGCATGTTTGCTGGAAATGGTTGCACGTTGTTTACGATGGGGTATTGGTTGGCGTCACGCTAGTCCCCGGACTCCAACATATGTTATTACAAAGCAACAGCAACACCAGCATTTACTGTGTCATATTATCGAGGAGCCAAAGGGAACAAGAACAAGGGAACCGTAAACCCGCCGGTGTGTTCGCCTTCCCCTGATATCCTGGTTTATTATAGCCTTCCGTTTCCCAATGAACTTTATTCAATTGAATAAACTCAGAACAACTCCATATGCATAGCAGCTTTTAGGATTTATAATCATTTCTCATCTATTATAGATATATCTCCATGCCCTTCAAAGCAGTCGTTTTTTTGTGTCTATCTGTACATATCTTACAACTATTGTTGTTGTTATTGTCTATGTTCAATGTGCAGAGTATATAACTGCTAAAATAAAATTATTGTATGTGTGAGCCTATTTGGCCATTAAACCTTTTCTGATTTTATGATACAGAATGAAGGTGTAGAATCAACAGACTGCTCACTGAGGCACAATTCACACTAGACAGTGCCAGATGAAGGAGGAGAAAACATATGCATGTTTATGTAAGTGGTTCCAACTGAAGGTGACATTGATAAACATTTCTACGATAAAAAAAATACATTAATTTTTTAAGGGAGATTTATTGAAATGAGAGAACAAACAAATAAACACCCTGGTACAGAAAGAACACATGTAATTAATATTACCAGTTCATATTTAAATATCCAACTCCAGAAAGGAACCAGTTTCAAACAGATTTGTGCCCTATCAGCCAACTAACAAGTTTATTATTTCAACTCAATATACACACAACTTTCAAATTTCAAAAATTTGGAAAATAAATTGAAATTATTACTGTTAAATTACAAAGGACTTAAAGACCTGCCAACCCTTCACCATCTCATATTGTAATAGCTCATAAACCTTGACATTTCCCTGAATGTGTTACTGATATTTTTGCTTTGTGGAAAAATGTGTTAATTGGAGAAGTGCAGAATAAATCTAGTCTGGAGAGAGGAACATCATGAGACAGCATCACGCAGAGGACGCCTGCTGCTCTGGTAGAGGAGCTTCAATGTAAGCTGGAACATGAGTAAGTGATTTCCCCACTCTGGGCCTTTGTTGACCATTAAATGCTCGACTCTGTCGGAGAAAAAAAACAACAGTCTATTACATGTGTATTCACATTGAATTACATTTAGTCTTTGAATATGTTCTTGTTATTAATTATTGATTCGACAAATAGTATTGATCATTGTCTCTCACTCAGGTTCCTGCTACACAAATGCATGGTGAATTTTCTTTTCACTTCACTTATTTCTCTTTATGCTGCATTTTGTGGCTGTATCACATAGTGATAGTTTTTTTATTTTCTCATTTGTGAGAATGTTCCACTCATACTTGGGCTAATCCCCACTCACCCCAGGCGTAGTCTTTGGCGATGGAGCCGTGAGTGACCCTGCATCTGTACGTCTCCCCCTCCATGGGCGTGAAGGCCACGTTCTTGGTCAGATGGAAGTGCCAGTTCTGTTTGAAGGCCAGGTCCGTCTGCTCGGCAAAGGGGAGCTCCGCATCGCCTTTCAGGAGCTGGATGCTGATGTCTGGTGGGTGGAAGTCGCTCACGTGGCAGATCAGGATGTTCTCCTTCCCATAGTGTCCTGGTTTATAGCTGTACACCTGAACTTTTGGTGGACCTGGGGGCAGAATGTAGAGGGAAATCAAGTCAACCTGCCATGAATCACACACTGCTTCAGCGACATCTTTATGTATTATTTCTATTACAAGATTCACAAAGCTTCCCCTGAAAATGTTGAATATTTAAATGGGACGAGACAGCAAACACTCAGCGGTGCCTGTGTGTGTGTGTGTGTCACCCTGCAGCCACTGGAGGGAGCTGCTGCCCTCAGAGCACAGAGGGAGTTACAGTCAAATCGAAACTAAATCTAAAAAGTGGAAAATTCCATCGACATAAAAACATGACAGTGTACGTTTTAAACTGTTTCTCTTTTACTTTTCACCACGACCTCTTTCGTTTGACTATCACAAATGTATACCTTATAATTAAGGGATTATGTTAGGGTTTTTATGATGCATCTCTATTAAAGTTCACCCATGCGTCAGCTCTTTTTTTTTTTTTTGCTTCCCATATATACATTATAATTACTGCCTGCCTTGTGTTCTCTTAACTATCAAAACACGCATTCCGTTTAATCCATAAAGGTAGACTGCATGGTAGCCACCACAGATACATATGGCTTTGTGGTATTCTTCAGCAGGAGGATCAAAACGAGTACTTACTGTATGTGGACTCCACCGCGCAATAGACAGCAAATAGAGCTGCCAGGGCGAAAACAACTCTCATGATTGTTGGTTAAGGCTTGGAGTCTCTCTCTCTTGGATAAGATGCGTCTACGTTGATCGGCGGGCAGCAATGCAGTGCAAGTTGAGTGAGCAGGGCAATAATAGCGCTTTGACGCCACCTCCACACCACACCAACCAATCATTAAGCTCTAACCCACTGTTTCTAGGTCAATTTTGATCAAATAGGTTTGGTCCGTCGTGGAGAGGGAGGGTTTGTGTCCATTTCCTACAGTTTTCACATTTCCTTCATGGGGCTGCAGGAAAAAAAGTCCCTTTCGTCGTCTTTTCAGAGTTTTTAGTGCCAAAAGCAAGATTAACCTGACACCCACCACCACCCTCTTTGGTTAAGTCCTACTTTTTCCCACTTCCCTCTTCCCTCACCTTCTGTTCTTTAGTCTTTTGTCTTTACTTTTATTTATCACCCCCCCCCCCCCCCATACACATCTCACACACACACACACACACACGCACACACACACACAAAAGATGGTGTTATACTTAAAACTTATACTTCCCTTATTGTTGTCAATATCAATTTTCCCTCTTTGTTCCTTGCGTGGCTATTAAGTATTAAGTATTTTATAAAGTCAGGTTGTTGTGTTCTTAGCACCGATGAGACATGTCAAATACGTTCTAATGTATTTGACCTAGATTTGTTCTATTATTGCCTGTTTTGTTGTATCTATTAGAGTATGGGGGTCGCTCTCCAGTTTACTGGGCTCACTGAATGATTTCACGGCGATGAAAAAAGAAAACTCTTCACAGTCACCTCATCTTAACCAAAATGAACGGGTGGTTGTGGAGATTTGTATTCAACTGTGCTCTCCGCCACCACCGCCTTTTACAGATAACGAGGGTACTGTATATCCTGGAAAATTGTGGTACCCTTTTCTCCAGTGATGTTCCCCACATTTGGACAACGTATGACGGTACATTCATACTGAAGTTGTTCTCGGAGGCGTGTTTGCACACTTGTCTGTCCTCAACCACATGAGCAAATACAAACTGTGAGAGTGAACTCCCACAATAAAAGTGAAACAAATCACAGACAATGCGATGGCCCGCCTGATATAATGTAAAGTGACGTAACAATGAATGGAGCGAAAGTAGAAACCGTTCCACAATCTCATCCTTCTAAAAATGTATTTATGTATTTTGTCTGTATTTTAAAATGAAAGCTGTACAGTTGACACTTTCTCACCCTGGAGTTCAGGGAGCTGTAGGATTTCTGTAAACACCCAGCAGGATCTGTGTGAGGGAGCTGCCCACAGAGCAGAGATCATTTTACTGTAAATCGAAAGCAAAAACTAAATCCTGAGGGGAATTCCGTTGACTTAATATTACCATAGAGATGTTTTATAATGTATCTGTTTTAGATTTCACTCATACATTAATTCTCATGTGAGCACCTTATTATTATTATTTCCTGCCTTTGTTATGTTTGTTGACGCCAAATACATGCATTCCAGTTCCGTTGTGATCTAGTTTATCTGAAATTCAGAAATAATTACAACTAAGAGGGTATCTGAGCTAAGACCAAATGTTATGGTCTGCATCCTAAGTAGGTACAGTAGGCATAGGTAAACCTCTACTGGGCCTTAGTTGTTAGACTTTAAATGACATGCACGAATGAGTAAAATAAATATATGGGTCTCTTTTTTGAGAGGGCATCAGGTCACACTGCGATGATATTTATTTGGTAGTAGTAGTAGTGTACAATGCAGATGACTCTGAACACGTAAAACCCTTTCTTTAATGAGAAATTTAATACGATTCTGAAATAAACCAGAATCAAAAACTGAAAACATATTTTGCCCTGTATTGTGGTTGTTTCATACGTCTAAAAAAACAATAAAACAAAAAATATTCCATTATGATTTCCTTTTGCATTGTTAAATACTAAAACATGTTTCCACAGTGACAGTGACAGGATCAATGATGATTGACAAAATGTCAATACCTGTTTTGTCATGTGTCTGCCTATTTGACATAGGCCTGTTAGGGGTGGGCATAAGCCAGTTAATGTGTCATTGTGAAGGTATCATTTATGAAAAGAAAGCCCAATTTTTATGATTGAAAACTCTATTAAAATGACCTATTGTTATGACAAGCACAATTTTCTCTGAAAGCATTTTGTATTGGGAGCATTGTACGCACTGTTTCTTATGTGTCTGAGTCATCTTTCTGAGACCGGCTGAACCTGTTTTGGTTTTTGTTTAGTCTACGGTACTAAAAGGACATCGAGGCAGACACGTTTTTCAATTTAATGAACTGTGGGTTCTATTTTTATTAATTATCTTTACTGTAAAGCATACATCATACAACTGATTGTTGTGATTATTTATCACATTAATAGATGGTTATAATAATAGCTGATCATAATAACTGCTGCGAAGCAACGTTTCAACTCTCTATATAAATGCACCTAAAGGTTCATCACATTAACATTTTCATGTAATTTCAAAAATGTATTACAGACATTGTATTTATCTAAATGAGGCCAAAATGATTCCTCACTTTACTGTGTGTTCTGAGTTCTTTTTTTTATAATGAATATGTTTTGGTGTTATTCTGCTCCGCTGCCTGTGAATGGCTTCGATACGATCGAATCTTAACCAATCCCCATCATCTCGCCTAAACTTAACCCAATCAGTGGTAAGGCAGGGCGGGTCCTTGCCCCAAATCGGTATTGTGCCTTGAATGTTTTCAATAAAGATTATTGAAACATTTGAAAAACTTTATTTGTTGCGGGGACGAAGGACAGTTGTTTGGACATAGTAGTGGCTCGAAACCCGCAGTGATTGTCTTCCGTAGCCGTTTTCGCTTTCTTGCCTTTGAAACGCGAATCCAACAAAAATGAGTGCGGAAAAATACCCCAGGTCTTCTATTGAAGACGACTTCAACTATGGCACAAATGTCGCTACCGCCAGCATTCAGATACGAATGGGTAAGTGAAGCGATGTTTTGGTTGAGAGAACCTTACCACGTCAGCTAAGCTAGGTTAGGCTAACGACAACCAATGTAGACATAATCGGGACAACTGTTGTTGTGGTTGTTGTTACCACATACGATTACAACCATGGTTTAACATGTTCTCGGTTACACGAAAGCCTAATGTAAGCCACATAGTTCCATTTGTTAAAACATACAGGTAATAAACCAAACTAATGGTCAGCAATGTTAGCATTTATATATTGTTCACTGTTGTGTGGTCAGTTACTGTAACACACAATGTGACTTTGGGAAGCTTTATAGCTCTCTCTTGTTCAGGCAGAATGAACAACGAGCTTGCTCTGTAAATAAATTATATTCCCTGGAAACCTCAGTTTCAATAATAAATCTTTCTCCGCTGCCGTCTTTATTGATCAGACTTCTTGAAGAAGGTGTACAGCCTCCTGAGCGTGCAGATCATCTTGACCACGGCCACCTCCGCTCTCTTCATGTTCTCTCAAACCATCAAGGATTTTGTCCATGCCAGGTGAGGATGCTTTGTCCTGGACACACAGAATGACTTGTCGAGATTATAGTTTTTTTTGGTCAAACATCATGCATCGACATCCGAGAATTAAAGACTTTTACTTGATAACCCTTCCATTCAGTTTCCATATCAGTCTCTTAAATTTAAGAGGATACTTTGTTTACTACTGAATGTGGATTGTTAGTGGTGAGTGCTTCACATCGCCCACTAACACGCAGCCAATTCTAGGTGCAAACCTGAATGTGTCATGGTCATTTCAAAAAAACAAATTTTCTCACTGTGAAAGATATAATGTGTTGTGTATTTATTTGGGTTTTTTCGGTTGTACTTACTGACCCATATTAATGGGATTGGATTAATAATGTCTCCTAAACAATGCAAAAAGTATATGTATGTTTTTGTGGTCCTATTATGGGTGTTAATAAAAACAGCTTCCTTTCTCAGTCCTGCTGTGGTTTTGGTTTCGGCTCTGGGCTCTCTGGTTCTTTTGGTGGCCCTAGCCGTGTACAGGCACCAACATCCAGTCAACCTCTGTCTGCTGCTTGTATTTGTAAGTCTTTTTTTTTATTCCAGTATGCTAAGTTGGGAATTGTTTTATGTTGACAACTTAGCTGCTTAGTGACCTTGATGTATGGTTATTTTATACTTTTTCCAAGGTGGATAGTGTTTAAGTGTCACTAATTGTGTGTTGTTTGCAGACTCTCTTTGAGGCTGTCTCTGTGGCCACAGCTTGTAAGTAACCTTTTCAAGGCACTCTTGTCAGTGTCCATCCTTTGAGACTGTTGGCAGACTCTCCTAAGTGCAGCCATTTCCGTCCTCAGTGACCTTCTACGAATACTCGACTGTACTGCAAGCCTTGTTCCTGACCTGTGCTGTGTTTGCTGGACTGACCATCTTCACCTTCCAGTCCAAGAGAGACTTCAGCAAACTGGGAGTAGGGTGAGTGGGACATGTTTTCTGTTGCTAAAAGTTGCACTGTGTGTGCAGTGTTCATAACACTGCACACACAACACCCCTCCTCTTGTGGGGGCATCTGTTAGACTTACAGTCTCTGGTCTTCTTGAACTTTACAGTCTGTTCGCCTGCCTGTGGATTCTCCTCATCGCAAGTTTCATGAGGGTGAGTGGAAGTTTGTAACATGAATGATTATATTTAGAATGAAGGAATTAAAAAGACTTATGACAAAGAGCTTGCCAGCCTTGACGGAGGAAAGGCTAACAGTCTTATCAGAATTTACCCCTTTCTCCATTTTTCCAACTTCTTCCCCTCATCTCTCACCTCTCTCACACTAGCATCGGATTATCATTAGAGAAGCAGAAATGCTGTGCCTGTACTGTGAGGTTTTGTAGAATTTGAAAGTGATATCTCTTTGCCTATATGTTGTTCTGTAGTTCTTCTTCAACAGTGACAGCACAGAGTTGATCTTTGCCTGTGCCGGGGCTCTGATCTTCTGCGGCTTCATCGTCTATGACACCCATCTGCTGATGAAACAGCTCTCCCCAGAGGAGCACATCTTGGCATCGATCAACCTCTACTTGGACATTGTCAACCTGTTCCTGCATATCCTCCGTATCCTAGACTCTATGAAGAAGCACTGATTGCGTTGTTCGGCCCCCGACAGCTCCTTCAGCCTCCATGGAATTGTCTTTTGATTGTCCTTTGTTTGTGCAATTTTAATTGTCCTGGTGTTTTAGAGAGGATTCTTCACTTATTAAATGATAAATATCTATCTGTGCTTGGTGAACTCATTCCAAGTGGCTGCATGACATGTTTTTTTCCCCTCCCAACTATTTATAGTAGCTGATTGAGCTTTTGTCTTAAATTGTGGGGATTTATAAACATTGTTTTTTTGTTTTTCGGAACAGCGGCTGATTATAGAGCCTGCTGGAAAGACTTGCTCTTGTCACGTGTCGGAAATGTAATTCTACTAATTTGTCCTATAACTATTTATTGTTGGATGTCTTAAGTATTGATGAAATTAAGCAGTTAACATTCCCTTTCTTTAAGTTTAAGTGCATGCCCAGTTTTCTCAAAATGTGTGATTAAATGCTGTATTTTGTTGGAATGAATGTAACTACGAAGGTATTTTGGGATCACGATCCAAACCCTGTGAATACAATTGATAAAAGGGATTAAAGGCTTATATCTGCACACTTTTACTATGCAATTGTGTCCTTTGAGAGCATCAATCTCATGCAGCAGGTGAATGTTGTAATGGCTTCCGATTATTCTTCATTCATGATTTAATGATAAAAAGAAACAATTGATCGACGGTTTTTACCGTTTAATACCAAGATGATAGTAAACAGCTGGTACAAAGTCAGGATTGCCAACTTGGTTAAATATTGAAAATTAACCTCCGAGTAATGGTTGCTGACATTGATATATCTATCAAATACTTAGAAAAGTATTGTATTTGATATTTCATCAAATCGTGACACATCGCGCGATGGCCTGAAGTCTCTGTGGCGCAATTGGTTAGCGCGTTCGGCTGTTAACCGAAAGGTTGGTGGTTCGAGCCCACCCAGGGACGACATGTTTTCGTTTTGTGGACATATGAATTTCCTTTTACTTGTAAATTTGGAATCCATATTCGATCGTATATCACGAATAAATAATCCACAAATAAATAAAATTAATCCACACAGAGAAAATCAGACATGGTTTTGATGCACAATTATGTTAGAGAATGGCACATGCCCAATGTGACTATGTAATGAATCGACAATAATTTAGTTTGAATCCTTGACAAATGTGGAAGAAAATATATCTTTCTTACATTGAGTTTAAGAATATTTTTTCAATATCTAATTTAGTAAGGCAATCACGTTTTTGCAAGCCTTAT
Organism: Colistium nudipinnis; assembly: GCA_016785305.1. Lineage (NCBI taxonomy): Eukaryota > Metazoa > Chordata > Actinopteri > Pleuronectiformes > Rhombosoleidae > Colistium > Colistium nudipinnis. Next base: position 1,187,007 of record JAFBJU010000242.1, on the reverse strand, counting down.
TTATATTGTGTAATTAGCTGTGTAATTGCACCAGGAAGAGCAAATTAGACGTCTGAAGTTTTATCTTCAATGTTGGATAATGTTTTAAATCGAGGAAATTCCCAATAACGAAGGATTGTGATAGGTTTGTGTACAGCCTGTTGCTCCGGTTGAAACCTTGAACGCAGCACAGTTGGCCCGCTGCCACTTCACCTCGACGTCACTTCCGCCACACAACCTTCTCCGAGAGTTCTGCCTAAGATGGCGTCAATGCAGTTAACGGATGAGGAGCTTTTCTCCGAATTAAAGCGCTTCGGTTTCACCCCAGGACCGGTCACCGAGAACACACGCCCGGTGTATCTGAAGAAACTGAAGAAGCTTCGCGAGGAGCAGCAGCAGCGCGGCTCCCGCTCCGGTAAAACCCGCAGCAGCGCGGCCGTCAACAGCAACACTGGCGGCGGCAACACGGCGGGATCCAGGCCAGCCAGCCATGACGTCACGCACCTGAGCTCCAACAGGAGACCGGGCCGGAAGTCCACCGTCCTCGGCTTCAGCTCCGACGAGTCGGACGCCGAAACGCCGCTGAAACGAAAGGGCCTCAATCACAGCGGCAGGGCCGACCGAGGCGCCAATTTCCAACAGCCCCCGAAGATCAGGCCTGCGTCTACGCCGACCGCGGCGGGCAGGAGTCAGTATGGCGCCAGGAGTGCGCTGAACAACAGCGGTTCTTCCCCTGGTCCGGACGGGCAACGAGGGGTCTCGCTGGGCTGGGGGGTCCGTGCCAGATCCAGCCCGGAGGCGGAAGGGAGGGATTACGACGAATCGGCAGAGGAGGACGACTGCGAGGGGGCAACGGCGAGGAACTCTCGCTCTTTAAATGGTTGCGGGGCGTCTCACTCGGCGTCCAGCAAGTTAGCCGGTGATTACTCGGACTCGGACGAGGAGGGGGTCGGGGCCCTTAGCGCGGAAGAGCGACGGCGGGATCGGCTGGAGCACCGGCGCAGCCACCCGAAGGCGGCAATCCTTTCGCACGGACTCGGCCGAGGGTCCCAGACGGGAGGGGCAGCCAGAGACACTCACCCGTCTGGGAGTCTAAACATGGTGGGGAGCCGGAGGGAGGAGGGGGAGGAGGACGCGGCGAAGAGAAGGGACTCGGAGTCGCCGGGAGGCTTTCGGGGCCACTACTTCCCCAGGAAGCCCATCTACGTGTCCCTCGCCGAGAACCACGGGAGGGAGGCCGGCAGGAACAACCACGTCGACGGTGAGGACCCGTCCAACCGGAGCGGCGTCGGCGGCCCCACCAGGTTCAGCATCGGGCTGAGACCGCGCTTCTCCAGCTACAGCAGTCTGTCGCAGCCGTACCGGGGCAACCACACCAACCACGCCGCCCCCAACCACTCGTACAGCCAGGCCGCGCTGAAGCAGAAGCTGTCCGTGCCGGAGGACGAGCTGCTGCAGCAGTTCAAGCGGGAAGAGGTGGCCTCCCCCGGCAGCTTCAGCGCCCACTACCTGTCCATGTTCCTGCTCACCGCGGCCTGCCTCTTCTTCCTGCTGCTGGGCCTCATGTACCTCCGGATGAGGGGCTCCGGGTCCTCGGGGGCGGACGGAGTCAGTAAGTGTCTTTGTCGTGTGCGCCGTGGTGGAAATTGTTTCTCCCCTGTGCAGTTGGTTTGTGTGTTCGTAAACGGCTTTTCTTCTGGGCAATATGGCATATTCCTCTCTTAACAGCGATGTCCCCTCCCGGTGATGTAAACAGAGCCGCTGTGGAGTATCATCTGTAACTACCCATGCCCTTTTTTTCCTTTTTTTTTTACAAGCCTCAAAAGATCCATTAGTATAATCACATTTATTTCTAAACCAAGACTGTACAAGTAACACGTCCCGCGCAGCTCAGAGCCATCACCACCTGTTTTTAGGGTGTCCCTCCTGCAGGTGCACCCACTTCATGTGCTTGAACACCGCCACAGCCAGCCAGCCAGCCACCTGACAAGAACATAATCCACCCCCCTCCCGTCTCTCTGTAAGAAGCGTTGGCACCCATGTCGACCCGGACCTTAACCTAAGAGGTTCTAGGCTCGTTTGTTTTCCTCTGCATAAAACATCGAGCAGCCTCTGTGGCAGTGGCTCAGAGGTGTCTCACTCTTTCAGCGGGACACCTAAAATGTCATGGTACTAAGGATGCGCACTTCACTGTCGACACCCGAGGCATGCAATGCAGAACTCGCACAGTTTACCCACAATGCCAACCTCTATTCACCACCACAATCATTCCCCCCCCCCCCCCCCCCCCCCCCCCC
>JAFBJU010000242.1:1100247-1184707 GCA_016785305.1 Colistium nudipinnis | reverse complement strand
CCCCCCCCCCCCCCCCCCACTGCCAAAAGTGTACCAATCGCAGTGCATGCATTTGCTTCCACTTGGAAACAAATTTGAGTCACTGGATTTTCCACAAAGTTTGAAAGCCAGTGGTGCAATATGGAGCTGCAAACACTTGAAATCTGCCACTGTTTACAACCTCCAAGATCTCTGTGGAGTTTTAGCAGTTGCTCTACATTGCACGTAGACTTCTTACGTGCTTCCAATTATAATCAATTATAACTGATAGTAATTATGGTCAATATTAGCCCTGATTTTTGTAATGAATTACCCGAAATTTCACCGCCCGGTGAACAAAGAGATAAAGAGCCAGACGTGAGGGTGTTTCTTGCACATGACACACGAAGTATAGGATTCTTTCATGGACCAACTCCAGCTCAGAATTGCCTGGCTGATGTGGTGAGGCCTCAGGGGTTGAGCTTCATGTACAGACACTGACTCACGTGTGAAGTGATGTCTGAGCTGCACTCGCATTTCGCGTTTCCAAACAGGCCGTCTTATTTTTGCAGACGAAGCGTCTCTCCCTCTCACCAATCCAGCCCATGCCTCTTGCTCACTTGATGTGTTTGGTTTACAGTGTAGTTTTAATGAGCGTGTTGTTGTTTCTGTCTTCTCACTCTACCGCTTTCTGTTTTTTTTTGTTTTTTTTTGCAGTTAAGAGCCACCCTTTTGGCAGCGACTTTGACGCTTCTTATGTAAGTAGATATTTTCCTCTTACCCCCCTCCCTCCTCCTCCTCCTCCTCCTCCTTCTCCTCCTCCACCCTATTCCAGTTCGCTGGATAACAGAGTTGTGTTGCATTTTTTTTTTTTTTTATGTTCAACATGTAGTGCACAGGAAATGCGATGTGTACACTTAACCTGGGATTAAATTGTGAAACGTAATGGACGTGAGCAATGAACCACAGCCGAAGTGCTTCCATGTTTGGAAAAGTTAACTCTGTCCTATCCCAGGATAGGCGTCTCCTCTCCGGCATCTGAAACTTGCTGTGATGAGTGAAGTGACACTGTCCAAAAAAGCAGAAACACACCAAGCGCCTGCTTGCATATTTTGTCAACCCCATTTATATCAGAAAGGTGTAGGGAAAAAAAGCAAACCACGCAGTATCGGTTTAACCTCGAGTGATACCAATTTCTATTGATAATCCACATTAGACTCTAAATTAATCTTCAACAAATCCTGGGTTCTAGATTTTTATTACATTTTTTTTAGAGATGTCCTGATCCGAACCGGTGCACGTTCTAATAGATTAGTCACTGCAAAAATGAAGCAGATCAAAATTTGATCTTTTCTCGACTCTGATCTGTTTTTTCCACCTCCGCCTGCTGCTACAGTGCTGTGCTCCCGTATGACAACCACCCTCTAGAGCGCAGCATTCTGCTGCATGTTTGAAGTAAAAAAAAAAAATTGAAGAGTACGCAAATTTGGAAAAAGAAAATCAGGGGCTGCACCAGTCGGTGACGGGCCGTCTGCAGTCGTTTGCAAAAAAGCTGGTCTACAAATAAAATGAGAACCACAACTACGTTTTTTTTTGTTTTTTGTTTTTTTGCAGGAACAGGCAGAGAAGGACCTGATCCTGAAGCTGCTGCTCAATCTCCACGACCATCTGGCCCTCATCGCCGGTAGCTATGAACTCCCAGTGTCCTCTGAACGACTGACTGTGTGAAGTACCGATTTGTCTGTCTAGATAGTTTCTCTCTGAGTGAGCAGGGACGTTTCAGCCGGAGCGCCGTAAACGTACAAAAGGGAGTGGTGAGAGGATGGTGTCGCACGCCTCTCGGTGGAGTCAGTAGTGCATCCACGCAGGGCCTAGTGATGAGAAATCAACTTCATTGAACGTTTGAACACGGGACTTCCCCGCTGCAATGCTTTGCATTCATTCAATATGACATCTGTTTTTAGGGTAGCGTTTACCTCTCCGTGCTTTTAATGACTGACAAGCAGCGTGTGCATTTATTTTGCCCGGTACAGAAGTCGAACTAGACATTATTACGATGCAGTGACTAAGAGAGACTTGTGTGCGCTGTTGGTTGATGTTAGAGGCTGTTATGCGACGAATGAGTGTTTAAAAAGTGTTCAACTTTTCACCAAGGTGTGCGTGTTTTTTTTTCTTCCCCCCCCACTGGATCGACCCTGTGTTCACAGGCCAGCATGACTGTGGGGACCAGATGCGTCCCAACAGGAGTCTGTCCATAGACGAGGCCTCTGCATATTTGCTGGTAGGTCCGCACACGCACCTGGCCACGAAACAAAACCCCCAAACACAGACCGTCGGCATACATCATAATATCATCCATACTGTGCACCATGAACCGTGTTGTTTTCGGGGAGGTTGACGGACAAAACGGGAACTGGCGGAAGCTTGTGTGCCGTCCCTCTCCTCAATGTCACCCAATGTCTTTTTGTTTAGGCCCAGAATCAGGAGTTTAATGGGTTCATTCTCGCCTCTCTGGAGTGGATCATCCGGACAGGCCAGGATGTCGGGATAAGGTAACGCAACGTATATTCATGGCTGCCAAGCGCAAGCATGGCAAAGCCCCCACCCCGCCGCGTGTTTATGTGTTTCCGTGTTTCCGTGTGCGCACGTGCGCTTGTAGGCTCACCGGGCAGGCGGCCGACGATCCAGTCACCGACGTGTCGGAGATCTCTCGGCTTGAGTCCACACACCCCAAGATGCCCTTCGTGTGCCGCTTCCGCCGGGCCTTCCTCACCGTCATCAGCAGAGTCTTCCTCGTCGCAGTCGGTAAGAAACGCAGCAGGCCTGGCCCGTGGCCCTGGCTTGGCTCTGGACCAGCCCACACCGCCACTCCTATAGCAGAGTATGAGAGCCGCTGAAATACAGTAAACGGGGAAAGTGACGGCTGCTACCTAGATTATGATCAAATCTATCCATTCACACACATACACACACACCATGAATCCTGATCAGGGTTCAATCCAGTGAGGGGAGGGTGTAAGTTGCGGTAGCAGACAGATCCGTTTGATGATATCTTTATTAAAAAATGAGTTGAGCAGTAACTGTAGAAGCAGTGGTGGGTGTTTTGCTCCACACAGCAGGAGAAGCAGTCTGTTTCTGGGGCTTGTTTTTTGGGGCTTTTTCCTCTTAATTGAATAAGCGACCCTCTAGAGAGAGACAGGAAATGAGTCCAGAGGGGAGTGAGAGAGGAGGCGAAATGGTCCAATGTTTTTCTTAATCTTGCTCATCTATTGTTAACCTTGCGCCCGTGTGTGTCTGTGTCCGCCTGCAGTGGTAGGCAGTTTGTGGAGCGCGGTGTGCTACGTCAAGTATCGCTGGAGGAGACGGGAGGAGGAGAGCAGGCAGATGTACGACATGGTGGAGAGGATCATCGGTAAGGAACCGCCCATGCGCACCTGACTATCCGTATACTTGAATGGGCTTGCTTGCAATCACATGGAGATTATAATATAAATATTATCGGGGATAGGTCATACTTTCCTCATTGTCCAGCAACAAGAGGGGACCGCCACGCAGAGCGGAACGCGTTGGAAAATGACAACTACTCCCAACTGCGAGAGTAATTCGATCCGCTTGACCGCGCGTTACTTTAAAATGATTTTTTTAAGGGATCAACTTGTCAAATGTACACAAGGTCCCACTGTTAACACTTTGGGTCAGCACAAGAAAACAAAAAGAACTCTCGTCAAATCCGGGTGGGAAAAGCATTTTCTTATGTAACTATACACGATGCCCTTGTGATTTGTGACACCTGAAACACTGCGTGTCTATGTTCTAATGTACAGACGTGTTGCGGAGCCATACTGAGGCTTGTCAAGAGAACCAGGACCTGCAGCCCTACCTGCCCATCCCACACGTCAGAGACTCCCTGGTCCAGCCCCAGGACCGGTCAGTGCCTCCTTTGCCAGGACTCCCAATCCAGACAGCGGCAATCGCGAAAGCCTAAAGTTAATGTCGCTGGCTGAAGCGGAGTTCTTCTCTTAAAAGTTAGTCAGCGGGACTTTAAATCCCGACACTTTAAATCCTCGGCTGCGCTCAGCACCGTTTCCAGTCTCGCATCTTCTGGGGCCCGGGTCCGAACTTGGGCAGCACCATGGGTTGCTTCACCGTCATTTCAATTTATTCTCCCAACGGCAGCCAGTAATCCTGAACCGGCCGACCCTAGCGGAACCCTGTCGGGTTCACGCTGGTTCGGCCGATCGGATAAGTATTTTGAATTTAAACCGCTCAGTGATTTATGGACCAGAAGTAAGATTTTAAAGTTAATTTTGGCCGAGACTGGTAACCAATGTGATAAAGAGCCCATTGCAGTTCAGTCTCGGGACAATTCTGTGTGTGGTTCCTCTAAACATGCAGAAGTTTTGCTTGAGTGTCTGGTTTGGAGTAACGGCTGTCTTCAGCACGTTGTGTGTGTCTGCACGTGTCAGGTGTGGAAGATGTGTCACACGTACTGCTCTTTTACAGGAAGAAGATGAAGAAGATCTGGGAGAGGGCCGTGGGTTTCCTGTCGGCCAACGAGTCCCGAATTCGAACGGAGAGTCAGAGGATCGGTGGTGCGGACTTCCTGGTCTGGAGGTGGATCCAGCCTTCTCTCAGTGTTGACAAGAGCTCCTCGATGCCCTCCAAAGTCTGGCAGGGAAAAGGTAACACACACGCACACAAACAAAATGCTGAGCTCAGAGCGCGCCGCTGCCCCAGGTGTCCTGACGCTAACTGTCTAGTAATCCAGCGTCCTCCGAGCCTCAGTCTGCTCCATGCTGTGACCTGCGTGCCGTCTCCTCTGCGGGGGTGTCTGCACTGTCGGCAGCAATTTGTGTGAATTCTGGTCGCTGATCCCCGGCACTGTTTTGGCACCGAAAGCTCAGAGAGGGACTTGAACTACGGTGGCTTCATGTCCCCGTTCAGACCTGGTATTAACAAATCCGTCCCGAGAGATCCAAACACCAGGGGACAGCTCGAAGTACGTCCGTTCACACCTGACTTTGGAGTGTCTCCAGTGATCTCCTGGGGTTGGACCGTGTCAATTCTGAAATGACTTTTTATTTTATATTTTTTTCCCGTCCGACTGTGCGGTGGCGTCCCTCGTCAGTGTGCTTGTATGGCGTGATACGGAAACGGAGAGAGCGTGTAAATTAAAGTAAAAACCCATATGCGTTATTCAGTGTTAATATTGAGGCCAGAAATAAATGCAATTTTTTTTATATCTATTTACATATATCATTCCATATAATAATTTCACGTGTCATAATCTATGGAGAAACTACAATCCGTCACCTATGCCGTGTTGTTATCTATTCATGGTTCACCGGATTACGGCTCATAAAGGGACTGATGCGTTAACTGTCCACCTGGTCCCCCAAGTGCCGGGCTGGCGATGAATCATGATTGTACATTTATAGCTGACAAATTTACACCAGGATACACGTGATGGCAGTCCTCAGGGATGGGCCTGGTTGCCCTGCTTAACATGTCATCCGTCCAGTGGAAACTCGAACGAGAAAAGTGACGTTGCTCAGATCCAAGTCGCCGTCCTTTCACCGGCCTGTTCGCCGCGAGCACGCGTCTGTCACGCGACTGTGCCGAACCGTCCTCAGTTCGTCGATATGTTGTCTCTCGCCCACAGCTTTCCCCCTGGACCGGAGGAATTCCCCTCCCAACAGCCTGACTCCATGCCTGAAGATCAGAAACATGTTTGACCCAGTCATGTGAGTTGCCTCGCCGCCACCGCCGCCGCCGCCTCACCAGTGAGCTTTGACTCCCCGCTCCTAAGTTGCCCCCGCGTCTGTGATTTTTCAGGGAGGTGGGGGAGAACTGGGACGTGGCCATCCAGGAGGCGATCCTGGAGAAGTGCAGCGACAACGACGGCATCGTCCACATCGCCGTCGACAAGAACTCGCGAGAGGTATGCTCCGTTTGGCGAGGGGGTTGAACCGCCACGTCCCAAACGCCTGCGGCCATGTCACACCGTGCTTTCTGCTCTCTCCACAGGGCTGCGTCTACGTGAAGTGTCTCTCTGCAGAGCACTCAGGGAAAGCCTTCAAGGCACTTCATGGCTCCTGGTTCGATGGTAAAGTGCACACTTAATTTTAACACTTAGATTTACAGCACATCAGGGGTACATCGGGACCAATACAAGGGGCTGTGCTACCGTTTTTTTTTTTCGATAGTTACCAGATAAAGCGAAAAAGCATTTCGTTTAAAAGCAATATTGCTTGTGCAGTTGTTTGTTGTATCGCAGAGTTCGCCCACAGATCAATGAATATCTTGCATTGTTTGTGTGGTGCCGCTGCACGACTGATTACATTTCCTTTTTGGGATTTCTGTTTCGGGAACCGTACTCGCCTCCGACATTTGGCAAATTAGGCTGTTTTAAAACCCGTTAGTAAAAAGCATATCCGGCTCCATCATGGAGCTGTCTACGGGGTAAAAGCAAAGTGGACACCAAACCAAATCTTTTAGCTGCTTTTTGTTTCCAGTTTGGCTTTCTCTATGTAAACGATGCTCTGTTAAACATTCTGTCTGCACCGTATCGTTTTAATATCAATTGCGGATCCCCGAATTGTATCGTGGCTGATCTTGTGACATCGACAAATAAGATAACTCTTTATTAATCCTCCTTAAGTATATACTATTAAGGAGGTTGAACTAAGAATCTGGATAAAACTTGGGGGAAAAAAGCAATTATCAAATATCGTATCATTGTCCAAAGAATCAAAATCCTGTCCCATCGCAGTGAGTTACTAAATGAATACCGAAAGGTGCTTGTAGTTAATATAGCTCACATAGTCCCATATTCCATTCTACATTGCTTGCATAGCACGTATATGAAACTGGCTCCAAAAGAAAAGGTGTCCGTCCCCTAAATTTGTAACTGGTGCACTGTAAACTCCTGACTCCTGCTCCCTGTTTGGTAATAATAGGTAAACTGGTGACGGTAAAGTATCTGCGTTTGGACCGGTACCACCAGCGCTTCCCGCAGGCTCAGGGCAGCAGCACGCCCATGAAGGCCTCCAGCCTCCACCTGAACGCCACGGGCGCCGCGGACACCTCGCCCGGCCCGCTGCGCCACGGCTCCTCCAACTCCTCTGGCTTCTCATGAGACGGCCGGTTGGGACATTTTTCTTGTTCTCCTCCGTGCCCTCCCAGAATCACAGCACCGGTCTGCTGCTGCTCCTTCACTGCTTTATAAACGGGGAAGACTTCGGTCTGTGCAACGGGAGAGCTTTTTCTTTTCTTTTTTTTTTTGTATTATTTTTTCATTTTTCTTTTCCAACACAGGATGTTTGCAAGAGAAGCTGTTCTGCGTTACAGTGTTTTGTTTTCTTATAATCATTGTATTAGAAATGTCATGGATTTAACAAGGAAGCAAAGCTCTTCTGGAATATTTAAGATGTGTGCAGATACTCCAGCCCTCCCTCCCCCTCTTCCGCGGTGTGACCAGCTGATCCCGTGTCGGGCATTCACTCGGCCACTGTATGAAAAATGGCTGCATGTTTCAGAGTACGCCTCTCTGTAAGCTTTCAATACAGCACAGTGTGGATGTGGATTTCCTCGACGACGCTCGATGATGTACTCCTTGTTCCTATTATTATTCGGATAATTATTATTTAGTCAAGGGAGCAAGGCGCGGACCGAGTCGCAGCGGGTGTCCTGTAAATACATGTGAATGGTGGCACAAGCTTTATTATTACTTTTTTTTTCTCTTATTAAAAACAAACCATAAGCTCCTTTTATTTTTATTTTTTTTATATCTGTTGCCGCTGCTCACTTGCCACAGCGGATGTGTATCCGGAGGGAGATGGCCCCTGAGAGGCTGCAGTAGTACAGATGCACGCAGAAGAGCTGTGGCGGTAGACCGCAGATCCGGCCACTGAGTGTGTTCTTGGCTCCACGTGATTCCATATATGGGCTTTTCTTTCCGTTTGTCACTGATTTAGTGTTTTTTTTTTTTTTTTCTTTTGAGCAATTGTAACAAAACCAGGGAGTGTAACGCAAAACAGTCCCCTGGAACTTTCTACCGCAGATATATATTCCAATGTATCCCAGAGTTATTTTTAGAATTATTACATTTATTATTTACCTCTTTCGAGCTGGGTAATGTAATGCTGTTGGTGCTCAATCGGATTTCCACACCTGTCCCGGTGGAAAGTGGTGTGTGTTGTCGAGCATTTTGCGTACGTGACTGGAGTACGGGCATTTCACATCCCTTGCACAATCTGCGTGCGTCCCATTTTTGGTTCGGGTAGAGATGTGTCCCGTCATGGAACCCTCATTCGGTCACCACCGGTCCTTGATCATATCCGCCTCTTGTAACAACGCTACCACACTTTTTGTCGTCAGGAGTACTGTGAGAATGTTGACAGTGTGTAACACTCTATTCTAAATATTCCCGGCCTTGCTAAGGAGACTCCACTTCAAGGATGTCAGATTGCTTGTGTGTTTTTCACCACACCCGTGTATTCGGAAAATGTAAATGTAAAAAAAAAAAAAAAATCCAGGAGATGCTAGAAATGATTTTTTTTTTTTTTTTTAATGCAGTGAATTGAAAGTTGGATTCAGTATTTGCAGTGTGAAATTGTACAAATGATGCACATTTCAAACGTTCAAAATCTGCTGCAATAGCTAGCGGACAACCCAACAGTGCCTTAAATTTGTGCGTTTCTTTTGTTGTTTTAAAGACTGGCACTGCATTACTGGACAATGTACTGGATTTAAGAAATAGAGACAGTTCAAAAGGGTGAGTAAGGCCTGCCATAGATGTAGTTTTGTTAGTTTTGCATCTTAAGATTTGGTATTTTGTAGCAGTTTCCTTTGATATTAAACCAAATGCTTCTCTCTATTTATTTCTTTTTTTCTTTTTTTTTCTTTTTTTTAACAGCCATGGTGATGTACTATTTCAATGTCACTATACCTGTTACATACGTGTCAAAACTTTATTTCATGGCGAATCAACTTTACATCCACTTCCAACCAATTGTCAGGATGTGTGAAATAACAAAATAAAGTGAACACTTAAAGAAAAAAGCCTGTCGTTGGTGCATCACTGCAATCTATTTTTGCACTCCAGCAGAATGGCACACCTGCAGCATCTCACACCTCACAGACTGACTAAAGAAGGGAATGTAAATATATATGGTTCAGTGTGAGACCACACCTCTCCAGACGTGTGCTTCACCCACAAAGGCATCCTTGTGGATGCAGTCTTTCCCTTCGGGTGTACTTTATGTAAACGCTGTACCTTGATATCACTGTAGTATGCATCATTATATATGCGGCTTTATTTCCTTTGCGTTGTTTTTAAATTTTTACCAGTTTCCCGATCCTGCTAGCCAGAGGGTGGAGGTGTGAAATACAAGACATTTGAAAGGGCAAGAGGTTTTAATGTACTTTGTCAATTGTACAACAGCTCAAATTACATATTGATAGTTGTTGTTTTTTGTGGTTTTTCTGTCTTTCCCTCATGTTTAGATGAATATTTCAGCAACAATTGTAAATATATCTATATATATTTCAGTGCAATCTATTTTGAGCTGCGTGAACCGTTTCAAATAACTTGTTCGTTTCATCAAACTTACGAGATTCATCCATAACTGTGCGTTCAACTAAGTGCGTGGACATTTTCACAACAAAGTCCCCTCAAGTTTTTAATTTGGAAGTTTTATTCTTGAAATTCGTAGCGGAAATGAGCTGTGTGTGAACAGCTCGAAAGCGGAAGTTTCGCCAAACACCTCCGACACGTCTCTGCGAAATCCTGATGGATGAGTAGAATATGTATTTTTAAGTTATACTATGTGCTGCTTTGGTAGATGGCGACTTCCTGCTTGCCGTGCAGCTACAGGAAGCGCTGTATATAAGGCTGTCGTTAAGTCAAACCTACGAGATTCCTCCATAACAAGTGCGTTGAAAATTTCACAATTAAGTCACGTCAATTGTTTTATCTTATGGGGTTGACGTTTGAAATACATAGCGGAAATTAGCTTTTTTTTAATCTGTTCGAAAGCGGAAGTTTTACTTCTTTATTTATTTATCATTATGAGTTTTTACATTTATGCTTTGGAATGCACGAATTCGATTTGGACTAAAGCGTCAACCAAATGAAATGTGGTGTAATGTAATGAAGTATTCTAAACCTCAACACATTAATAATTTTTTTTGTACAATTTTATAAGCTTTTCTCAAACTGTTTGAACTAACATTTTACTTGTCTTCAAAAACATGAATGAATCCATAATTGCTTGCTTAGATGATGCATTTTGTCTGTATTTACCATTGATTTCGCAACTCTCAGAGCCTCAACACGCGTACTCTTCAATGTATTGCTGAATACACACAATAATTATGGTAATAATAAGACGTACACCAGTTGATACAGTGGCGTACTCTGCGTCGTGTGGCAGTTGTGTTACTGCTGTGTGTTGATGTCCAGTTTGCTCGGTTTACAGGTGACACGGTGACGGTGTGTGTCCGTGCGCATCGGGGATGTGACGCGGCCGCTGTCGGCGATCTATGCGGAAGCCGAGCGGCGCCCCGACCATATGTGGACTTGTGCACGTCGCGTGTCACCCTACCCGTGCAACTGGAACACACGGGCACACGCACTGTCCGACGTGTAGATGCTACGCTATCCGATCACACACGTCACTCTGCTGCTGCTGCTGCTCCTGCGTCTCACCGGTAAGTGCGTCTCCTGTTTACCGCTTCACAACCCAATTTTACACAGATGGTTCACGCCGGGAGGTGGTTATGGTGTAGTTTCCTTGTGTGTTACTTGAACAACCAGAAGACAAATCATATGATTGTGCGACAACGACACCGAGATCCAGTGACTGGTATTTTTAGGCTCTTGTGTTGGCAAACACGCACCCGATCAGACATGGCCGTCAACACAACTCGGTGTTGCACCGCAGCCGTGGCATTTTACAACAAGCATCGCAATTCGAATGGAGCCGATGTGTTGTGTTGTTTTCACGTGTTAAATGTGCCGAAGGTTACTTTGTGTTTGTCAGCAGCCACGGCGGTGAAGGGGAGTAAGTATTTCGTTGTTTTCTGCGTGTACAAAGTAAATAAGATACACAATCCGCGTTCTGTGGTGGTGTCAGAAAACGATTACCCTACATGAATAGTGGTGCAGATAGTTTACTGCTAGACAACAACAAAGGTGACAGTGTTTCGTTACCCAGCTGGTACTCGGGTTGTTCCTTTGACTACGGTGGCCGTGAAGGTATAGAACGCCCTGACAAAATGGTAAAAAAAAACAACCAACAACAGCAAATGTTACAACTACAGCACAACACTGAAAAACTACAAAACAAAGCCACAAAAAAAAAACAAAAAAAAACAGCACAGCAGAAAACCTAACCCCATGGCACAGCCCAACCACATGTAACAACGAAACGCAAGCAAATAAGATGTCAACTTGTAAAATACATTTGCAAACAACAAGTTGTTGCTCATTGCTATGAAGCCATTGTGTTTTCTTTTCTTTTTTTTTCGGTTGGAGTGGGTATTGTTTACCCTTTGTGTTGTTCTTTTCACCACACGGTTATTGTAATTCCATCCCTGGCGGAGGAAAACAAACTGTTGATCATTGTTTTGACCTATGCTGCTCACTGTTCAGTATGTGGCCTCTCACTTAGGCTAACAACCATGTCGGGAATTCTCACACTGTTCAACAAAAGCGTTTGTTTTTGTGTAGTGAAATGTCCCAGCGCCGTGAATTGGCCCTCCTGTCTGTCCTGGCTGCTTCCGATAGAATATTTCACCTTGTCGGCTTTGTATTTTATTTGGCTGACCTTTGACCTCTCAGATCCAAAACCCTGACATAGCTCTCAGAGGAGTTTGTGTCATTGTGGAGTTGTCAAAGTCAAATATTGTTAATCACGCAACATCCAGTAGATCCTTAGAGCAGTTTGTTTATAATCATGGCACATCTGGTGTGGGATACACATTTCAAATAACTTTAAATAAGACAGGAGAGATGTTTCATTTTTATCTGCAGGTTGATATTGCCAAATTGCTGGAGACCATGTTGGAAACATTGCCATATAAGGCCTGCCAGAGGACATTCTCCTCCTTTTATTTATTTTTTTACTGTCTCAATTTATGTGAACTCTTCCCTTATTGACCCTGAGACATTAAATATAGTTAAAGCACCTTTGGGCTGAGGGAGCGGTTAATGGGGTCATCAATGATGTAACAGAGGCAGCTCTGTCAGTATCTCTTTGTGTGTGTGTGTGTGTGTGTGTCTCTCTCTCTCTCTCTCTCTCTGTCTCTCTTCAGTCTGACTGTGTCTCATGGCCGTCCTCCTCAGACGTGGGCTTTCCGTGGCCCTGCATCGCGTCGTCCGCGGCTCGGTCTACCTCCGTGCACGGAGCGCCGCTCCTCTAGGTAGAGTTACAGATTTAGTGTCCACATGTCCACCAGGTACTGGGCAATATATACACTTTGGTGCTTGTTAAAGTAACACAGGGTTGTTGTTTTTTTTTCATGTTATATATATATATATATATATAGTCCCACAAGTATGACGCCGACACTCCCCATCCAAGCATACCATATATCCATTCACTCGTAACCTTCACTGCCCTTTCTGCTCCAAAACCGGCCTCTGGAAGCCATGTCAATAGAATAACTCTAATGCCTTTTTATGCAGACTATCAAGCGGTGCTTTTTGAGCTGCCACAGTTTCTACGGTTCGGTTTTCAGTCAAGTTGTCTCTCTGAGCTGACGCCTGGGCAAACGATGTATTGGAAATGTGCAGCACTGGTTATGTCACGAAAGCAAAATGCCTTTGGGGGACATTTCGGTCCCCACACAGGCCGGCAACCCAACAATGTTGGATTTCTCGGTGGGCCGTCGTCACCTTCGCGGTCAAGGTCACGAAACGTGATCGCTGACTCGTGTTTCTTTTCCGTGTGTAAGTCTGCTGGAGTCTGGTTTGTTTGTGTTGGGTGTCTGGAGGGATGCCACCTGCCTGGATGCGGAGTACGGTGAAGGAGTTTCGGGTCGGTGTGTTGAGTTTTTAAGCTTTCATTTAAAGTACATGACGACTTTGACTTGAATCATCCGAATGCGGGGTGACGTGTTAACGTGCTTTGTTTTTCTAGGTGTGTGTCCACATTCCACACGCATGTCCTCCGAGCTCTGCCTGCCCGGTGGGGAAACTCAAAAACGGATGCCCGACGTCCAGCTCTCTGATTCCACATCTTGTCTCTAATCCTGTGTTGTGTTTTTTCTTTTTGTTTTTTTTTGTTGTTGTTGTCATTTCTCTCCTCTGTCTACTCCCCCTCCATCCAGCCCAGTCCCTGGTGTAGCAACCCCCCCCCCCCGCCGAGGGCCGCTTGTTTCTAGTTGTGGGTGGAGTGCCTTTGTCCAGCAGCCATGTCGGGCTTCAATCTGCTGCATCTAATAACCAAGAGTCAGCCTGTAACCCTGAGGTCCTGCAGTCTTCCCTCAGGTCCACTGACTGGGTGCTGTGTGCCTGCTGTGCGCTGCCTCTCTAAAGCCTTTAACACTTGGCTGGTGTGTCCGCATGTCTGTACTGTCCCAGTCTCTGTGCGTGTGTTTGTTTGTCAGAGTGGTGTGCGGCTGCTTTCAGCGGTTTTCCTACTTTCAGTTGTTTGCTGTTGCATTGAATGATGCTGCGGAGCTGGGCCTAATCTGAACAGGGCTGGTTATTGGACCTCACGACCTTTTTTCTTTGTCCTTTTTTTTAAATTCTTTTCTCCAAAGTACTGTTTGTCCCTCCCAGTTACAACAACTTCCAGGATCTGCAGTGTACAGTACCCGGGTGCTTGGTTACTCTATTTCATTGTCTTCACTCTCTGCCCCCATCCGATCTGCCCTGCTTTAAAAGTGCAATTTGATCAGCTTTATTTTATTCTGACGAAGGGGGGGGGGGGGCGGGGACAGAAAGAGTGACTCCTGGCATGGAAACCGTGCTCTGCCTTTTGTATCGACAGGTCTGTGCTGCCCTCTGCTGGACAACACTGACAACCCATACGGCAGTTTTCAGTTTTGGGATTTGATTTGATTTGCAGCTTGAGAAAGTCCCGTTCCATTGACATTTTTTAAAGGCCAGAGAACTGATTCTGAAAATTGAAACTCCTTTCAGCACACGTGCTGTCGTTGAATTGTAATATACTCAATACTTAGAAATTCAAAATGCTTAAAACAAAGTGTACTTTAGTTTTCTTTTACTTTACTCTTTTTTTTAAACGTAATTTTTAGACCACATCAATTCATAATCCATTTGAGAAATGTTATCACTTCCCCCCCGATTACAATATATGTTGGTACTTGTTTTTATTTTATAGCAAACAAAATAGTATGCGAAATAAATCTCTTACTTTACATTCAGATTCACAACACTTGTTTCCTGGTGCTGGATATGAATTTCCACTGCCAAAATGGGCTATGGAGCTGCGACCATCATTTTTACCAATGTTTTTTATTTTATTTTTTTACCAAGTTTGGGGGGAGAAAAAATGGTCCTGGACCTCTGCTTGTACTCAAAGTTGACATTGGTGTGTATGTTCAAGCACAAATGCCGCCCAACGTAAAACGTTACAGCTACTCGGACCTTTAGATAGATATAGTTGAAAAGCAATCGTCACAAAAGCTTTTTTTTTTTTTTCCCCCCCGCAACTGCCCTGTTTACATCAGTCTTCAGTCGGCCTCGCTCTCTCAACCCGAGATGGTCCATCTCGGCATCTGTCGCGTCTGTGGCTTTACTCACTCGCTGCTCTCCCACACGGCTGAGGTTTCAATCTCTCACGCGATAATCAAATAATTCACCTGCTTGGCTTTGGTGTGTGGTCTTCCGTTCCGTTCCCTTGATTTCACACGTCTCTCTGCACCGTCATCATGCAACGCGAGTGTCCGCATGATGAATCCCAGATGATTTAGCCATATCTGAGAGAAAAGAAGGAAAAATAATAATAATAAATAAATAAAATGTCAGAGGCTGATCTGCTTTTTGTAGTTTGTGTCTCAAAATTATGTTTTTATATAGAAACTATAGCTAAATACAATAGGTGTTCCTTTTTGACGTTGACCTGCAGCTCTTTATGGATTTTCCTGCCTGCATAGGTAATATTTGTTGTCCTCCCTTCCTCCCCAGGAGCACGTAGGACTAAGAAGACATGGCCAGTCAGCTTCTCTCAGGAGGAGTTGAAGAAGCGCCTCACACCGTCGCAGTACCACGTTACTCAGGAAAGAGGAACTGAGAGGTAACGCAAGCCGCCATGCATCCCTGTGCTGCCTCTCCAGTCGCACATCACACAACTATCTCTGTGTGTGTGTGTGTGTGTGCCTTTTCCCATAGCGCATTTGCCGGTGAGTTCACACATCACAAAGATGACGGGACCTACACCTGTGTTGTCTGCGGGACCCAGCTGTTCGGGTGAGAGCCGTGCTGTGACACAAGCCCGCAGAAATAAACCTTGCCTGTAGACAAATCTCACCCATCCATAGAATCGGTGTAGACCCTGAATTTGTGATATTTTTCAGAATCCAGTGTTTTATTCCACAGTGTAACGGCACCATATTGTTTTTAAAGCGTGAAACTAACATCCTTTTTTTCCATTTTCCTTTTCGCAGCTCAAACACTAAATTTGACTCCGGATCAGGTAAGAGTCACCGTGCGGCTGGCGAAGTTACTTTACGATGATGCGCGTTTGTCCATTTACTCGCGAGCATCTGAAACTGTGTATTTGTATATTTATGAAAACCCGTTTGTATTTCCAAAAAAGGGTGGGTCCGACAGTTCTGCTGAAACCCCTTTGAATGAAAGCTGAATTCCACGTCGAGATTGTTTCATTCCCATAATCCGTTGTGTTCAGGTTGGCCCTCCTTCTTTGACCTGGTGAAGGAGCAGTCTGTGACTCTGTCGGATGACTTCTCCTACGGGATGCACAGAGTGGAGACCACCTGCAGCCAGGTATATACCCAAATCATTCATCGATGCGCCATGGGCTACTTGGCATTGTTGTCCCTGGTCGTTATGTACGTGCGATTGCCCTGGTTGTCCACGACCAGAAAAAAGGCGCGTTTATGCGTGTACCATTGTTGTGGAAAACATTTCAAATGTTCTCCCTCCGTGCTAACATTTTTCTCCAAGGTGGTTTAAAAAGCTTTCCCGTTGTGTCTCAGTGCGGCGCTCACCTGGGCCACCTGTTTGACGACGGGCCGAGGCCCACGGGGAAGCGCTACTGCATCAACTCGGCCTCGCTGGCCTTCCAGCCCAAGGACGCGGCCTCCTCCGCCACCTCCGGCTCGGCGGCCGAGGGCGGAGCCGCTGCCGCCGCCGGCTTGGCGGGCGATGGGAAGACGGAGCTCTGAACGAGCAGGGGGGAGTTTGAAAGTTCGCACACCGGCGAGGGGGAAAAAAACTAAACAAAACAAAAAAAAAACAGTTGGGAGTTCACATAATGAAGATAAAGAGTGAGGTGATTATAATTGCTGAAGGAATGGAGGTGCCGATGCCTCCCACGAACACACGCACACGCACACACACACACAGACCAAATGCTCCGATGTTTTATCTGTGACATGGGACAAGTGCATGTTTGTGGCCCTTTGCGGCCATGTTGTACTCCCAACTGCACAATCGGATTGCCTTAAAACAAGCGGTTCGGTATTTGTCAGCCTGGATGTTGCCCTATGCACGAACGCCAGTGGCGAGGGGAGGCTGCGTGCGGTGTGCTCTTCTATTCCCCCCCCCCCCCGCCCACTTCTTGTGCGCCTGGAATATGCAAATTTCTCAAACGTCAAGGGGCCTCCAAAAAAAAAACTCCACTCTGACAAATACTGAAATGTTCTCCCTTTAACTTCCTACGTCTGGATAGTAGCATTTGTTCTGCCAATTCCCCCAAAAAACGGATGAAGTGCTGTGATGTCAACACACATACGCCCGCGTGCGTGTTTGTGTATATATTTATATATATATATAATGTATATTCCTATATTGAAATGATGTTTAATACCGAGAGATGAATTTAATGCCATCGCCTATGCAAGTGCTGCTGTGAGCAGTGACACGGGAAGTTGCAGAGCTGTGACGGACAGCATCTGATTGCCTGGGGAAAAAGAATCCGGCCTTCAGGTCACTCCCGGAATTTGTCCCTTGAGCTGGTCCCTTTTGCGTGAGGAAACTATTTAAGGAAATATTTCAGTTGTTCACCGCTTGTAATTAAACAATTGGCCGATGATGTAAACACATAGAAACACTGTGTGACGCCATTACATTTTTTTTCTCCAAAATGCATAAATACAAGTGTTTGTGACAAAAAAAGGTTTTCATCTCGTGAGTTTGCTTCATTGAATGGATTGAAAATTGAAAAATGGGGTAGTGAACCAAAAAGTTATTTTCATGATTTTTCTCCTGAAAATAGGGGGGGGGGTCCCTTTCCACACTGTCCCTGCTGATAAGCAAGGGGGGCTATTTCCTTAAAATAGAGGGGAAGTAAAAGGACAGAAAAGAACAATAGGGACAGAGAGGAGGCTGAGCGCGTGGCCGAGTAATAAAAACACAGGCATGGGGATAGTGGAGAGAATGAAGGAAGAGGGGGGGAGGGGGGGGGGGAAGAGGTGAGACAGAAAGAAACAAGAGACGAGAGCAGGATGTGAAAAGGGAAAGAGACAGAGGACAGCAGTAAGGAAAAAAGACTTAAGTTTGAGGGCTCCGTAGATTCAGTTAGTTTAAGTATATTGTTTAGCTGTATTAAGTACGATTTTTTTTTTTCCTTTTTTCGGTAACGTCTTGAACTAGAGCTCAAAGTATTATAATATACCGCACCATAGTTGGGATAGTGTTCGTTTATGGAAACTGACCAGAATGTGGAACGAACGCCTTCTTTGGTATTTAATCCTGCCACCTCTTCCGGAGTTGCATGCTGAAAAATGCATGCTGGGAAGACGGGCAATTGCGCGGGCGCCTGTGCAACGTCCCCGGCTTATTCCGCAGAGGCGACTCGCGCGGCCGAGGCCAAGCGGCGAGGTGGACGTTTGCTTCTTCTGCTCCACGCCAGACCCCCCCCCCCCCACCTTCAACAAAAGTGTCCAACCGCTCCGTGGAAAAAAAAAACGAAAAAACGCCACTACCCCCAGAGAGCACTGATAACGTGTCTCCGAGAGCGCCCTCTTCCCATCCGCGCCCGGAGCAGCGTATCGATGACCTCTCGTCCGGGCCGGTGAGCGACGCCGCCCGGCGTCGACCCCCAAGAAGTCTGCTCTCACATTCCTCACGTTCCCCGCGGACCCCGGCCCCCCCCCCTTGCCGCACATCTGGAGACACGCGCGCGCTGACACGCACTCATCATCATCTTACTGGTTTCAGGCAGACCTCAATGGATGGTATGACGAGTCTCCAACAAATCACGCAGCCGTGGCAACTGTTCAGTGGTTTGAAATCATCTCGCTCGCTCGATTACTGCTCACATGCGATGGACCCATTTGCCCCTTCGCACATTTCCTCCGGTTTCAGTGACGGCGATGTCCCGTCGCAATCCGGACGGTTCGGCGGATCAAGCTACGGAGCCGCCACAGGAAGCCCTCAGGATCAAGGCGTCCGCTCCACGTCAGGTCCCCCTGTCGCCGTCTCCTTGCGTTTCCGCCGTTGTCTGACGCCGTCCACGAACTCGGTGTGGTCGACAGTCAAGGATCCAGTTGCAGGACCCCCCCCCCGTGTGCTCAGGTTTGCCCATCATCCGTTGCGGCCTGGCGCGGTTCAATGGCGAGGATCCTCGTTTCCCATGTCGCTCGGGGGCCAGGGGCCGGGCGCCTGCGTCATCGCGAGAATTGGCGGGGGTCTCAGGTTTCGGGGCCCCGGGTGGACACGAATGTGCCGCGCGCCCACGGCCTTTTCACTGGTTCTTGGCTTCGAGTCATTCAGGGAAAGAAAGAAGCACATGGCAACTTTTTTTTGCCACGACCCTGGAGCAACAGTTGGGCTGTTTGAGGACATCCCTCAGCCGCTCTGCTCTCGACCCTCGGTCCCTCAGGTGTTCATGGTCTGGTCCCGAAGGTCGATCCGGAGTAGGGTCTGCGCTGTACACCGGAATCTTCCTTTTGCGTCAGAGCTTTTCTCTGGAAAGGCAGACGGTCGGTGCGGTCGGCTCTTTGGAAACATGAGCTCCGCTTGTCCCGCGGCCGTGCTCACAGACAGCCGCAGCGTCCTGACACCGTGCCTTTTGTTGACAGGCCACACCCCCCCCCCCTGTGAGACCCACACCAGACAGCGATGTCCTCCGGCGCAGTCAAAAGTTTAAGGTTTATCCTGCGTCATCGCGTCGAGAGAGACACAGCAAGTCCCTCACCGCGTGCCAGGTAGTCCTCCGTTGTCTCGCGGATCTGCAAATCTCTATCGACGGCGGTCACCATCTGATATTCGCACCCACTTCAAAACCGTGATTCAGTTGGGTGTGTGGTGTTTCCTCAAGTGTTTCCTTTTTAATTTATTTTTATTTTGAATTCTCACAATGACTCACTATTCCTCTTACTTTACGTAAAAAAAAGAACAGCACGAGCATCACTGATTGCTCTCACCCGGCGACTGTCCATAGGGTCTCCAAGGGGGACCGGAATATTAGGATTTGGCCGAGTGAGTTGATCCACGATTTTAAATTCCCAATTAAAAGTAGATTTTTAAGGGTTCTTTCGGAAGTGCCGTCTCACTTGTCTCCGAAATATTATTCCTGGGCCTTAAAATCCGGCTCGACGCCAAAGGAGTGCGCGAAAAGACAAGTCAGTCGGTGTTGTGGTTAGGGTGGAGGTATGCAAAGGTTCTTTTTGGGCCGGACAGGAATGCAGAGGACTTGTCGTGAGGGGGACAACCTCCCCGTGGAACAGAGCGCCGCCTGTGTGTCCCACGCGGCGACTGTTGGTTTATGATCAACCGCGAGCGTCTGCCGGTGACACGGACACCGAGGCAGAGCGCTCACGTGCGAGCATCACGGGAGCGTCTCGGCCTTTCTGGGAAGACTTCTCCCCCCCTTGGAAAAACACGCGGCCGGGGAGAGCTCTCAGGCCTGTGGTTTATTGCGCGCCGCTACCGTGGGCCCTTGCCAAAAACAAGACCCGTAACTCTGCGCTCCCCATACCTCGGTTCATGCGCGGCCTTTATGTGTTTGGCAAAAGAGCAGCGCAGGAAATCGAGGGACTCGCTGGAAGTCCTTCACAGCAGCGCTTGGGAAAACAAACTGGTTTCCTCCTGGCAAATGAGGTGATAACGCATGGAAACCCAAAGCCCCTTGCGAAATCCAACCTGCACGCAACCTGACCAGCTTGCCGATTAAGGCGTTTCTCAGACATGGCGGACCGGACTTGCCCCTCGCAACGCGGCATAACCAGATTGTGTAAATAAGCAAGATGTTACTCCGCTGGCACGAGGGCCTCTTGTTCTCCTCTGTGGGGCTCTATCATATTTTTTTTGCTATTTTGGGGTTGAGCGTAAACCAATTTATCAGTTTTTAAATACATTTGTGGGACGTGCAAAAAGGACTGACCGTAGGTGGGTTTGAAAGGAATGGCAGAGCGCTATTTCGATTTTTAGAAAGACCCCCCCTTTGATCTGTTTCATTCACGGTTACGGTCAGCTGACACGTCTTTAAATTGTGATTGCGAAAAGTTATAAAAAAAAACAAAGCGCCCCTGAGAGACCATGTTTAATTTTGCACAGTCTTTAAATCACCTCCATATCTCCCAGATATATTCACACTGTTTTGGCTACGTGAAACGAGGCTCTTCTATTTGTTCATTTGTTGGTCCATTTCTTGGTTTGATCTTGTGCGTCAATTGCAAAATGTGAAGCGCAGGCAAGTTGAAACGCCCTCAGACCAGCAGATGGAGCCTTTGCCACAGGTCAGCGGTCGTGTGTCCCGGGCGCCACAATCTCGAAGCGGACGTTTTGAAGAAAAATTCCCCCCAGTTAACGTAACCTAAGCAATATTTGTGAAGTCCCTGTAAAATGTGAATAAAAGTGTTTTTATTTCTTTTTTTAGCAGAATCCCTTCAGGGTGCCGACGACGATCCCTCGGGAGAGACTTCTGTGTTGCAGCGTGACCTCTGACCTCTCTGGGTGTGGCGGCTGGATTCCACCACAAATCCACTGCAGGTCAACGGCGGTCCTTGAAAGGCCACCGTGTGTGTGGTTTTTTTTCTCTCCCTCTATCAGTTTCCTTGGTATCTCCCACAGGAAGTAAACCCACCACTATGTGACAGAAAGCACACTTTGCGGTGGCGGCCCCGCTGGATAGAGTGGAACCTCAAGTGTGAGTCTCGACGACATGACGCGTGCGCGTCGGTGCGCCGAGGTCCCCGGCGGGAATTCTTCTCGTCTTCTCCTGGGTTTGTTTTTGTTGTTTGTTTGTTTGTTTGTCTTTTTTTTGTTTGTTTGTTTGTTGCCGTGCACAATTTCCAACGCACATTTCTCCCAAAGTTAACAGCGGGTTCAGTCCTCTGTTACATGACCACATGCTCAAAATCCACAAATATCCACTGGCACCAGAACTCTGGGTGATATGGTCCCATTTTGCATGTTGAACACATTATTGTAAAAAGGCGTGCACTTGCATTAATAAAAGTGACACAAAATTGAGGATAAGCGAGGTGCAGACCAGAACGTTTTTCGTACTCACACGTGACAGTGGGCCTTTTTTTTCTCTCTCCCCGATCACCGGCTGTTTCACAGCCCGCCGGTGGGACGGTGTTACTCTCCCTTCCACCTTACCCCTCGGTTCCTCGGCCTCACACAGGAATTCTTCCCCTCGTGGAGGTGGAAAAGTTTATGACCTCCAGCCACATGACCACACGTCTCTCCTGGACACAATTACTGTGGGAAGTCTAGACGTATCTGCATTGGACTGGATCAGGCATGCAAAAAAACAGAGTCTTTCTGCGGTCCATTGCGAGGGAGGACATGCGGTATGCTTTCAATGACACCTTAGAGAAACTCGGTTTGTTTTGTTTTAAATGGTATACTTTATTTTATATACGTCTATATCTGTAGCTTTTCTTTAGGTGTGTGCATAAAGAAGGTGACCTTTTCGTCGCACTGAACTTCGTCCGTTGTTTGCACTGGGAGTTGCTCAGTCCAAAAAGTGGACTCACATTTCTCATTTATTTGCGTAAAGATTTCTGTGAAATGGGATCGTACACATTCTGACGACACTATAGTGGCCAGCGAGTGAGGATAGGAAAATATGTTTCGCCATCTAAAGAAGTTCTAAGGCTGAACTTGCAGCCTCGGGGTCAGGTGGGCCGTGACGCTTCGGGCCACAGCCCCGACTTTGCACGTGACCCCAAAATCGGACACTGTTTGACATCGGGCCAAATCTGAATGGCATGGAAGCAATTAGGGGCGCCTCGGGTGGAAGGCAGACCAAGTAGAGAACACTGAAGCGAGCTGACGTGGACAAAGGTCAAAAGGGCGAGTTCAGCACGAGTGTCTCCAAAGAAAGGGAGTTCCTGTACGGCTAGTCTGCGAAAGAGAGAGATTGCGCGGCTGTGGGGGACATGTTTGTCTCCGGCCGGAGCGGAGATGCACATTGTGGACTGAACGGGCAAAGGACCGCACCTGTTGATGCGCCAATGTCAGATATTGTTGTGGAAAACGCACAAGTCCCTGCGCAGTGAATTGTGATTTGAAAAAATTGCCATTTTGCGAGCAGCGTGGCCACACTGAACGCACGCTGGGGGGTCACAGCAGTTTGACCTCTCCCGACAGACTTCCTTTTACCAATCGAAAGCCCCGTACGCCCTTCCTACACATCAATAGCTGAGAAACAACGCAAACTGTGGGAGACGAAGGCAGAACTTCACGCGTTTGTGTTCCAACCGTCCGCTGCAGAGAAAGAAAGACAATTAAAAAAAAGAAAGCCATCCGGCACAGATTATTATATACCCCCCCCCCCCCCCCCCCCCCCCCCCCCCCCCCCCCCCCCCCCCCCCCCCCCCCCCCTTCTCTCTCTCTCTCTCTCTCTCATACACACACACACACACACTTGGTGTCAAACAGCCTGCCGTGTGGGTCTCCCACCGGCTTCTATATTTAATTTGTTCATTTCCTCTCTGCGAGTTGGGATGAGACACAGAGACAGCGCCGCTGACCCGACATACGGGGCCCGGGGGCCGCGAGCAGGTTTGCAGGAGCCCCGGCGTCGCCCTGAGACGCTCCTGGGGAGAGGAACGGCCATATTGAAACCGTCCACCGTCGCGGTGCGATTTGCCCGGGGAAAACGTTTTGGAAAACGGTGTCATCCGAAAGTACGTGGGAACAGAAATCCTCAAACAGTGGGCCGTGTTCGGCGGGTGGCCCTCTCTCCCCGTAAATGCATCACACGGTCAAGGTCATCCCAAAATGAAAGGAAAATCCTGGCTTTGCTTTTTTTCCTCCCAAGAGTCGACGCACCCCTCGATAAGACGAGAGCTTTCCTCCCCCGCATCGGTCGAGCGCTTCCTGTCCTGCGCGTCTCTCCGCGCCGAGGCCACGGGGTCCCCGGTGTCGTCTTCCGAATTTGGCTGGAAATGGCGTCGCCAACCGTCGCGCATTCAATGGGGAGTGTTGCATTTTCGCATTCCCCGCGTGAGGGTTCCCCTTCCCGGTCCCTCGTCAGCGCCCGGAGTAGGTGGTGGGGTGAGATTCGTCGCCACAATAATTATAGGGATATCGACAACTATAGGAACATGCAAGTTCTCACGCTGGGATGCGTGTGTTTGGTCCTGTTTTGGTGCACTTCGGCCAAACCAGGTGAAAGGTCACGGCCTTGAGCGGTGAAACCCGTACAACCGCGGCCTGTGCTGCTGGAATGAATGTTCACTCTGCCGCGCACGCACGCGCGCGCGCACACACGGAGAGCGCTCCCTTGCAGTGCAATAACACATTTATTTCCTGTTTCTTTGTGCCTCAGCTGGCTGGACCAGAGCTGCATGCCCAGCAGCAGAGACGTGAGCATGAGACCGCCCTTAGGTAATGGATCTGTGCAGCCATTGATTGTATTGGTTTGACGCTGACGCCGCTGTGTCTGAAAGGGAGGGGTCTGCACAGAAACCCCCTTCTCTGGGGGTCCGCGGGCCGTGAATGGGCCGTCTTATGAATGGGGCGAAATACCAGCCCCAAATGAACCACACGCCGAGTAAATTGACCGCCTCGCGGGGAGGAAGTCGTGCGGTCGCGAAAAAGACATGTTTTGGCACCACAGTGCGCACCGCGATGATGCTCGGGTTCACCCAGATCAGCGTGTGGCTGGTGTTCAGTGAGCATTAGGGTGCTTTTGTTCGCCGTGACGGGCGTTATCCAGCAGGAGCATGGGGAGCGGGGCTGCAGGATCGTGGGAAAGGTCCTCCACGTAAGGCACTTTATTCTTTGGGCTTGTTGTTCTTTGTGTAATTGATCTCGCTCCACGTCCGCGGCGGTGCTCTTCAAAGACCCGTGCACTTTCTCTCTTTTTTGTTGGCCTGCCCCGTTACATCAAGTGGAAATGATCCTACACACGACGCCCCGCGCATCGTCCCCCCCAGCCCCCCGCAAGAGTTTCAAATAAAGTTGCGATTCCAGTCTGCCTGTATCCCAGCCGTATATATATATATATGTGCTGTGTGATGGCGAGAAGGGGGGAGGAGGGCGTACGAGTGCTCAGCAAATAATTTGGTGAAGGTTAAAGAAACATTAACAGACAGGAACCGGAGGGGAATGTTCGAGGAGTGTGAACCTTTCACACAAGCCATAATTCACTTAAAAAAAACCACTCTCACACAAACACACGCACGCACAAATCCCCCTTTACATACGAAAGTGTACTTTTGAAATCCACGTATTCTCTTTTTTGGATTTTTGGGGGTTTCACATGTGCAACTACACACATCCTGTGTGTCATTCTTTGCCTGTCGGGGAGAGTTGGCCCATTGTTCCCCCCCCCCCGTTTTGTGTCGAGCCACAATCCAAAAGTACGAAGGAAAGGCACAGTTAATAAAGTGTGAGGGTCAAAAGGCTGCAAACTTCAACTTGAAATCCAACGGCAAATCCTTGTGCCCCACTGACTTTGCAGTACTGTTTGTATCCAGCCTTGTTGGGCCTGTTACTGTCCCCGTGAGGTTTAGGCGCATGGTCGCTTTATTTCATTCACAATCCACCACCGCCCACTCCCTCTGTGAGGGCTCCATTGAAACTTGTGAAAATGTGAATTTAATTCATAAATGCGGCCTGCCATGTCTGGCCTGCAGCCCGGATTCCGTCTCCTCTCTGTTTTCTCTGGCTCCGGGCCAGACCCCCCCCCCTCCTCCTCCTCCTTCCCCCGCCTGTATTATCCACCCACGGGAGAGAGGTGATTTCTTTCTTTTTCTTTTTTTTTCTTTCTTCGTCTTCTTCTTCTTCTTTTTCACCCCATCCTCATTGAGCGGAGCCTGCTGCTTTTCTTTCCGTCTTTCTTTCTTTCTTTCTTTCTTTCTCACTCTCCCCCCTTTTTTTTTTTTTTTGGGGGGGGGGGGAGAGAAGAGTCAAATTTGCAGTGTGGATGTGCTTGTTTGTGCCCGCACTCCTCGGTGCGCACTGAGCCGTGACGCCTCGCCGCCGCCGCCGCCGCATGGTCCTGCCCGGTGCCGCGGTGCACTGAAGCCGTGTTCCCGTCGGTGTCGTTCGGCGTCTCACAGTCCGATGTCCCCGGTGTCCCGTCCTGCTCTCACCCCGACCAACCCTCCGGCTGCTCCCCGGCTCATTCCACCCGTCCTCCTGCCCGCGGGACTCCTCCGAGTGGACGCCACGCGCGTAAAAGCGCACCCGAATCTCTAATCGCCGGCGCTTTTTTTTTGTTTTTGTTTTGGTGCTTTTTTTCTTTTCTTTTTCTTTTCTTTTCCTTTTTATATTTGAAGTATTTTCCTTTCACCGGGAGCACGGGGGGTGGGAGCCGCGACGCGCACGGAAGCATGAGTGGACGCGGGGACGAGGCCGGGGAAAGCTCCGGCTCCCAGGAGCCCGCGGGGGCCGCGGAGCCACAGAAGAGGAGGCCGGGGAGACCGAGGAAGCCCCAGAAAGTAAGTCAGAGTCAGAGAGTGAGTCACCGAGACGGACAGGGGGAACCACTCACTCGTCCATTGCTACTTAATGACTTCATTTTCAGCAGGAAGACTAGTCCAGAGGCAGAGTTGTGCAATCAGGATGTGGAGCTGCACGGATGGACACTTTGGTCCGAGATGAATAGGCACGAGGAGCTCCTGTAAGAAGTGGGGTTCGGATTCCGTGTGCTTTATTTACCAAATTGTCCCACAGCTGGATGAGTCGAGTTTGCAGTTGTGTGCTTTTTGTATTCGCATCGAGACGCAATGTGTGCAGCATATACCCACCGTGTGAAGGTGCACCCCCCCCCCATCCGCACAGGACAGACAGGACAGGGCTGTGCCGAATGTATGTCTGTAGCCTACAAATAAGGAGGAATGCGCCTCTCTCCAGACGTGGCTCCGTGCCACGTTTTTTTTTTTTTTTAATTGACAACATGAGTAAGAGGAGAAGTATGGGGGATGAGGGTGATTCTGCGCTGAGCTGGATCACAGACAACACAGGACTTGTGTGTAAAGTGTTGATGTGACCCATCATCAGCATTTCACACAGACAGGGCTGCTGCCGTGTTACTGTAGGTGTCACACACACACACACACACACACACAGCAGCCTGCAGCTGTTTTCCATGCAGGGTCAGAGCTGAATAACATATACGCTGGTGTTGTGAAGCTGCACTACCGGGGTGGCATTTTGGGTGCTTTTGAATAATAGCAGTTGTCTGAAGTTCAGTGTGTCAATTTAAAAGAGCACAATCAGACTAGTGGGCACCACCCCCCGTACATGTGCATTAGCAACTTCTACTTGCCCTATAAAACCCCATCCAAAACCCATGAAACGAGTCCCGACTGTAAAATACGAGGACAGATGTTATGGTGTCCCCCACGTTGCGGTTGTGTAAACCGATTTACAGAACGCCGCCCCCCCGCACAACATGCAGTGGCCAAAATGGGAGGGACATTTTTTTTCCTTTCTTCCCAACCTTGAAACCCATGTCATGTCCTCCCTCGTTTCCAGGAGCCAAGTGGAGAGCCTGTCCCCAAGCGACCACGCGGCCGTCCCAAGGGAAGTAAGAACAAGGGCCCCTCCAAGGCGGCGCAGAAGGTGAGCACGGCGTCCAAACCTGAATAACCACAACCAGACGCCTCGGCTAAGCTTGCAGGATATTCGCTGACCTCACGTGGCTTAAGGAGACACCTTTTGCGTTCCTTTTGTTTTTCATGCTCAGGTGTGAACCTTACATTATATTACATGTGTAAAATGGAGCAATTAGATATGGTGATCAACAAATGCCATGTTTTTAAATTCCTACTCGATCTACTTGTCAACCCTCTCTCTCTCTGCGTCAGAGGGATTATTTTAAATCATCAAATATTTTGATAAAATAAAATAACATTTGTTCAGTTGGTTGCAGTGTGCAACCTTAACAGTAGATGTCACTAAATCCAACATGCGCAATCTATACATTTTTGTGATTGGCGTGGAAACCTAAACTAACCTTGACTTTCTTTTGTTGCGCACCAACAATTCTCCCAAGGCCTAAGTTCGCGTGGGGTCATTTGCTAATTATGCGCAGAAGGGTGCGTATCAGGAAAATATGTTTACATTGGGTGAAAGTTAAAAGTAATGGCAAAGAAGAATGTCTCGCAAAGAGACGCTTACGCGTGCTTGCTAATGTACAATTTTCCTCCACTAGGCGTTGCGAACCGCAACTGCAAACACACAAACGCGTACGAAAAGAGGAGCAGACCCAACGTGTTTTATGGGTCCGTGCCGCTGGAGGCACGCGGCCGTAAATCAGCAGCACCTTTGCACACTTGTGTACACATCTCCGCCGTGCGAAGGGGGCAGTGTGCATTAGAGATGGTGATGATGGATTACAAAAAGAAGGGTCCAAGTGGCAAAGGCAAACTGGAGCTTTGAAATCTCCCAGCGATAGCCCAGCAAAGGGTTTTCGTTACGAGTCTTGTGATGGGCTCGCGTTGACGGCGGCCTTAGCTCTGCCCTGCCACCGCGGGCCCACCGTAAACATTCTCGGCACCTCTTTGAAAAGCCAACCACTCTGCTCTCTCGCCATAATCCAGTCGAATCTCATCCGGGCGCTGGTATGATAAACACTGACCATATCGGTCTTTCCAGATGAAAGGGGGTCCAGGGTCAGCCCACACCTCCGACATGTACTCTTGAGAAGCTCATTTCCCCCCTTCCCAAATGAGTCTCTTCTGCAATCTCCGACAGATACCACAGCAGCTTGCAAGACAAAAAATGTTTTTTTACTGCGCACCTTGACTGGATATTACTTTTACGATGCGAAAAAGACATCATTTGTAGAAAACAACAGGTGTAGGATTGAATACAGGCAACGAGATCCTGAAGTTCGCACTAAATTATGTCCTGTCCTCCCACAAGGCTTTTTGACTAATGACAGTTGTGCCATTATATCCATTCGGGTGCTTTAAACAACCAGGCTGGGCTCTGTTCAGAATGGCCCAATCTCCCCTTGCAGGTATGAATGCTGTTAATATTCACCTAGGCAAATTATAATGATTTAAAAAAAAAAAAAAAAAAAGGGTTTTAGGGAGGGGTAATGCCAACTGTAACTCCGAAATATCGACCCATTTTATCATTTATTTCTTGTCTGCCCAAAGATATCGAACACAAAAAAACTGGTATAATAGTCCCACCACACTATTCGCTTGTACAGGCTTGACACACTTTCTGCTCACATGTGAGAAAACTTTTAACAAATTATTATTTTTTTCCCTAAACCACAAAACCTCCCTCACACTGGACGTTTTTTTTTTTTTTCTACTTCCTTAACCCAACCAAACCTTAACCACAGCATTGGCACGGTAGAAAATGGTCACATTAATCATCGTATAATAGTGCTTTGAAGTGGTTTTTAAAGGTGGCCCTGCCGAGAGTGGTAAACGGAGGAGAAAAGTTGCACATGGGTCAGTTTACCGAAGCAGAGACCAACGACCTTTGTTGACCTTTTCCCTGCAGAGCTTGTTTTGAAGGGCTGTTTTTAGTACAGCGCAGCCAGACCACGTCTTCAGCTGCTGCAGTTTCCTCGAAAACCACAACGAATAAATAAGAACACCAGGAACCTACAATTTGGCTTTTTAAGAATTCAACCCGAGAGCAGCTCGGCGAAGCCACCGCTGCGGAGAGTGGAAAAGAGAGTGGCTACCCTGATACAGGGTAGTTTTACCCAACTTGTGTTTTCTGATTGGTTGTGAGTTGACTGTCGGTTCACTCAGATTCCTGACTACAGCTCTTGCAGACGTGTTGCATCTCTCTGCTTAGTTGTATGAAACGCGCTGATGATTAATTGAACAGGGTGTTGTCTTTCAGACCATTAAATCTCTCCATTAATTATGCAGGATCCCAAACCGGGGGGACTGGGATTACAGCACACAGATTGGCTGCTCGGCAATGTCATGTGTCAGGATGGGGACCAGCTCATGGAGATTTTTAGATTAAGACGCTCACGCCGAATCGTGCTTCAAATTACCCACCTCACGTCAGGGCAACGATAGCCGTGTCAAGCAGGTCAAGCCACCTTTTGGCTCCTCTGTTTTTGCGGGAATCATGGTGGGACTGATACCTTTGTCACCTGCATGTTATGAATAATAATATATTGATGTGTTTGTAATTGCTGTCATGTTATAAGTTAAAGCACGTCTTCCTCCTTCACTCTCTTTGCTGGAGGACATCCGACAAAAAAAAGAGAAACTCTTGTAGGACAGGCGCGGACCTCTTCGGTCCTTGAGCTCAATGCTTTTACGCCTGCGCCTGAACTCGTGCGAGACGCTGCCGGGGAGATGTTGACCAGCTCCACCGGCTGCCACGTGACCAGGCTTTGTACTCGGTTTCAGGCCGACAAGGGCGCCGGTGTTGTTTGCTGAACCAAAAGCCACGCACGTGCCCCGACTGCCGGCATATCACCCATACAGGCGATTGGACTAAGATTTCACCTGACTCGCGGCCAAGAGCCGTGGCGCCTTGATGTATCGAATTAATTATTGACACGTGTCTGGTCTTGTCAATGGTGGATTAATGCCAGGCTTCTATTCTCTGTGCGTTAATGCTAGATGGCGTCGTTTGTGATCCATTGCCGCCCGACTTTGTCAAATATTGTACCATACAATACGCCAAAAATGATCCGTTGATGCATGAGGAGCCGAGCGTGAATTGAAGCACCCGGGTTCTGGGAAGCTGACAAGGTGGCCACACAGTGTTTTTCGCCTCCTGACATTTAACGGGAAATTAAATGACATATTGAAAATAACGAAAGCTTCTTTCTGAGCCTCAGCAAGTAACACCGTTGACCCCTCAGTTCAAGTAAAAACGTGCGCCTGAAACATCTTAAACCTTGTGTGCGGCCGTATACCAATAAAATGAGCACATGTCGCCATGTTTTTAGGATTCTGATATAAAAGAAATGAATGTCGTCTTCAAGGTCAAAGGACCATCATTCATCTCTGTCCTATATGTTTGTCTTCGCAGAAAGCCGAGGGAAGCGGCGTGAAGAGGCCCAGGGGACGACCCAGGAAATGGGTGAGTCCGTGGTTCTCTTGAAGTCCGAGTGCCGGAGCACGTGTTAGTGGAGACTGCACACAACACGAGAGGGGCTGCGGCTAGAAAGAGGCCGTGTCGGCTGATAAAAAAAAAAAAAAAAAAAAAAAAAGGCTGTTTGTGGCAGGAGCTGAATGTGCACAGGGGCTCCCCCCCAAAAAAGGAACACAGAAAAAAAAAAAAAAAAAAAAAAAAAGGCTGTTTGTGGCAGGAGCTGAATGTGCACAGGGGCTCCCCCCCAAAAAAGGAACACAGGAGCGAGTGATTTTATTGCTGCACAGCATTGTGTTTTTTGCGTGACAAATTCTCCCAGCGCACGCCGACTTCTTCGCCGCCTCAACACAGCGCGCCCCGAATACCCAGGAGTTGTCCTCCCCGGCGGTCGCTGGTATGCGAGCGTTCCAGAGTGTTTGTGTTATCAGTCGGAGAAAATGTTTACCCCTCCACGCCGACCACGGGAGTACTTAAATAATTTCCCTGACAGCTCGAAGGCCTCGGTGTTTATCAGCTCCAGAAAAAGGAACAGAGCTGATTGATAATTCGGGAGGGGGGGTTGGAGGGGCGGGGGGGCGGGGGTTGGAAAACCAGCTGGCGTTTCAAAGTGCCACCAGGAAGCGCCGCGTTCTCCAGGCGTATATATCGTGTCTGCATTTTTATGTGTCACAGGGGGGGGGGAAAAAGCCCCCCCCCCCCAAAAAAAAAAGCAAAAAGCCTCCGAGAGCGAGAGTCGGCGGGTCATAAAGTGTGTGGTTTATATCTCTTTTCCTGGAAAGGAACGCCGTGTTCCACGAAGCGACTGTGCATATTTACTATCTCCACCATTGTTATCACCCCTCTGCTGGTTTACTGGTACGCGGCTCCTGCCGAGACTTGTTAACTCCACGCGTCGGGGGGGACACACATCCACAGCGGCGAGCGGGCGCAGTCAACTGCTCGGTTCCCGTGCGGCCCATCGGAAACCCCTCTGCCTCCGCGGACCTCTCCGAGGGGCCCTCGGTTGCCAGGCTCCCCTCCCTCCCGGCTGAGCCCAGTGTCTTTGGAGGAACTCCCAGTGGGTCACGGTAGCGCGCGGCGAGGGGGTTTACAGAGGAGCACGACCGAATTGAATGTTCAGCCTCCGTATGGTCGGGCGAAATAAGAACGACTTCCTTAGTGCGATGGCATGCCAGTCAGTTGGCTCTTGGTGAAACCTATTAGACCAGTTTGTCTGTCTTTAGGGAGGAGCTCATTCAACGTTCTGATCCTTTGTTTGGAGTCTTTGCAATTTTACTGCTTTGTATGGATTGTGTTTTTTTTTTTTTTTTTATATAATTTTTTTTTTTCCCCCACCGCATTCATTTATCAGTTGTCTAAAAAAAAAACCTAAATACCCTGATACTATACAGTGAAGTGTAAAGTCTGGCCCATATAACTGAACCAAAGACGAGGCCTCGAATTGTAGCAGTTAGGAGGCTCTATCTGTAAAAAGAATACATATAATGGTCAGGACGGTGTTTTTATTGGTGTGTCATGACCTGAAAATAGGAATCACTGTGTTGTCCCCCCCCCCACCTGAAAACACGTTCGCCAAGAGAAACGGGTTTAAGAAGAAAAAGAACACACCTTTAATAGCCCCTACAACAGGGAAATCCACATTTCCTCACATTAGTGTTGTGTGCACACACTACAGACAGTTTGATCACACAAACCATCGCAACAAATACATGCAAATGTAGTGGTGTAGAGGGGAGAGACGTTAGGGCGAGGAGGCCGCCACACAGGGAGGCGCCAGGGAACAGTTCGGGGTCCGGTGACTTGTTCAAGGGCTCCTCGGCAGTGCCCAGGAGATGAAATTGGCACCTCTCCAATTGTTGTTGGTCCGACTGGGATTCGAACCGGCGTCCGGTTGGATGACCGGCGCCGAGAACGTGTGCCCAACAGAACATAGGCCACGGCCGCGTTGCGTTGCGTCCACCGGGGCTGTGGTTGATACTGGGTTTGGGACCCAAGGAAGCTTATTAAACGCCATGCACCGTAGACCCTGACCGCTGCACAGCTGATCCAGGGTCAGTGCCTCATTGGCATGTCTTCTGGCACCCTCCGCTGTTTGGCTGCTGGTCCCGTACTCCTATGTGCAGGTGCTGAGATTCCCCCCCCCCCGCGGGTAAAAGCTCGAAGGGGCGACCCTGCTCTCCAATAGGTCGCATTCATCGGTGGCGCACAAGAGTTCCGCTTTTCCCGCTGCCAAGTGGCCGCCGTCCATTGGATTTTATGTGTCGGGCTCCTTTACAGGAAAAGCCTCCCTCCAGTTCGCACGGAGGCGACAGAGGGCAACTGTTGTTCCCATGACAACAGAGGCTTTAACAGCGCAACCGAACGACAAAGATTCGCGTTCCGTAGTCGCTGAGGTGGCCCGCTGTTGAGTTGCGTTGTGCATGTCCACAGCTGGAACATGGCAAACGTCTTCCGACCCGTGCTGGCGACCTTTTTCGCCGCCTCTCGACATTTGCGTCCCGTCGCTGCTGGCGTTACAAAGGGTGTGTGTTGTGTTGAAGATCTGTCCACTGTCGAAGCTCTGTTATTGGCAAACGTGGCTGTAAAACGCGGCATTAGGGATCAGTTCGTTCCCGTCGAACACGAGGACACGCCACGTAGCCCCCCCTAATAGGAGAATATATATTCTTCCCTGCATCATCCCTCGTTTTTTTTAATGCTTCCCCATGTTCACCGGCCGGACTCTTCCTCTCTGCCGGGGGGGGGGCTCGGAAGCCAAAACTGTTTCCCCCCCCCCCCCCCCCCACGGGGGCCGTCCTCCAGCCTCTCGCACAGCCGCCTCTTTGTGTTTGATCCGCCCGCGGTCACATCCGAGAGGGTTACTCACATCCGGGACACGGCGTTGCCCATCTCCCCCTTTTTCTGTGTCAGCTTGCGGTAAATGGAGGCCACTGTGAGAGCAATGCCCTCCGCATTAAATGTGCGGAAGTGACCGAGTGAATTGGACGGAGCCCCAGTGCTGCGGCGTGAGGATGTGTTGGGTGGTTGGCCGGGGGGGGGGGGGGGGGGGGGGGGGGGGGGGGGGGGGGGGGGGGGGGGGGGGGGGGGCAATTGATGTAGTGCGGTGAGGGGAGAGAGGCTCACTCCCATCTCACTTAAGGCTTTGCTGCTCTTGGCTCCGGGGTCGGGCCGGTGCGAAGGCAGGTGCCAAGCTTTGGAATCGGAGCTCAGAGGAGGTGCCGTCCATTGGATTTTATGTGTCGGGCTCCTTTACAGGAAAAGCCTCCCTCCAGTTTGCACGGAGGCGACAGAGGGCAACTGTTGTTCCCATGACAACAGAGGCTTTAACAGCGCAACCGGACGACAAAGATTCGCGTTCCGTAGTCGCTGAGGTGGCCCGCTGTTGAGTTGCGTTGTGCATGTCCACAGCTGGAACATGGCAAACGTCTTCCGACCCGTGCTGGCGACCTTTTTCGCCGCCTCTCGACATTTGCGTCCCGTCGCTGCTGGCGTTACAAAGGGTGTGTGTTGTGTTGAAGATCTGTCCACTGTCGAAGCTCTGTTATTGGCAAACGTGGCTGTAAAACGCGGCATTAGGGATCAGTTCGTTCCCGTCGAACACGAGGACACGCCACGTAGCCCCCCCCTAATAGGAGAATATATATTCTTCCCTGCATCATCCCTCGTTTTTTTTTATGCTTCCCCATGTTCACTGGCCGGACTCTTCCTCTCTGCCGGGGGGGGGGCTCGGAAGCCAAACTGTTTCGCAGCCCCCCCCCCCCCACGGGGGCCGTCCTCCAGCCTCTCGCACAGCCGCCTCTTTGTGTTTGATCCGCCCGCGGTCACATCCGAGAGGGTTACTCACATCCGGGACACGCCGTTGCCCATCTCCCCCTTTTTCTGTGTCAGCTTGCGGTAAATGGAGGCCACTGTGAGAGCAATGCCCTCCGCATTAAATGTGCGGAAGTGACCGAGTGAATTGGACGGAGCCCCAGCGCTGCGGCGTGAGGATGTGTTGGGTGGTTGGCGGGGGGGGGGGGGGGGGGGGGGTGCGGTGGGGGGGGAGGGGCTCACTCCCATCTCACTTAAGGCTTTGCTGCTCTTGGCTCCGGGGTCGGGCCGGTGCGAAGGCAGGTGCCAAGCTTTGGAATCGGAGCTCAGAGGAGGTGAGGAGGACACCTCGCATCTGGAGTCCGTCCAGCGGCGGAAAAGCGTGTGCACGTGCGAGGCAGGCCCGCGGGTGCCTGTCATCTTGGGATGCGTCGGACTTTGAGGAGCTTTTTTTTTTTTTTTTTTCAGTCCAGGCGTGCCTCATGGAGAAAATATGGAAAAGGGGGTGGGGGGGGGGCGTGAGATTTGGAGTGACTCAGGCGGTTGAGTCGAGGATGCGGTGCACAATCAAGACGGAGATGAATCAGAGTTTGTTCCTAAAAGTAAGGAAGGGTGTGTGGATGTGTTGATCGCGTTGCCTCCCTCTGAGTCGAGTTTTGGATTTATTTAGCTCCCCACTGTACTTGAGGCAGACCCTGAGGCAGAGGTAGACACTATTTGAAGTGGCAGCCCTTCTTTTGCAATATTCCCCGTTCCACCTCGTGTGCCACATGTTTCCCCCTCGCTCCCTGAGACCCTGAAATCGTCAGAGGCTTTAGCGTCGAGGCTCCTGGTCTTTCGCTGACTCACCCGAGTGGCAGCTGACAAATGACTTTTCTTTTTTTTTTCAGGCCACCCATGTGCAGAATGATGTACTTTATTTGTTGTGTTTTATGTTGTTATCTCATATGCCTTAGTGTGGAGCACGTTGTTGCCTTGCTTTAGGGCTATAGGGAATACAAGTTAACTGTTACAATATTCCAAATGTATGTGCAGAATCTCCAGACTTCCGATCAGTTGCGTCTGACAGTTCTACGACGATTACCATGCCTACGTGCTTTTCATTTGTCCATTTAATCAATTCAGGGAATTTTCAGTAGGAAGGTTGCGGTTCCTCGCATTTGCGGCGACTTTGTTTTTGTCCATGTCCCGCTGGATGAAGTTCCTTTTGGCTATTTTTAGGTCGCTGCTGCTGTACTGTACCTCTTCCTCCAGGCTACTTGAGAGAGAGAGAGAGAGAGAGAGAGAGAAAGAGAGAGGGAAACCTCAAAGACCACAGAGAAAGAAGTTTGGGGGTGGGCGGCATCTCTGCTTCATTCCCTACATTCTCAACCCCCCACCTACCTCCAGCCACGGCTGCTGCGATCGGGTTGGAGGGCTGAATTCCAGCCACCAGAGGCCTCTGCTCAGACTCGACAAGGACGGGCGTTCGGAGGTCTTCGGGACCTTAGGTCCACAGGTCACCTACGCCTCCCTCCCCCTCTCCCCCAGCTCCCAACCCCTTTTTTTTGTTCTCCCGCTGCGGTCTGGGCTTAATCATTTCACTCCGAGTGTACAACTACACCACATGGGTGGGGATGTAAAAAAAAAAAAAGAAAAAACAGTCGGCGGAGTTAAAGGGAGGCCACAATGATTTAATTGCCATATCGTTTGATAAGCCAAAACTGATTTGTAGATGGAATTGCAAGACGGAATTTACACAGTTTGGGTAGTTCCGGGAGCGGCCAATTAGAATAAAAGGTGACTATTGGGAACACATGATGACAATATGCGTGTGTGTGTGTGTGCGGCTTCACACTCTAATTGTCAAAGATGGAAGATGTGTATAAGAGACAGTAAATGACTTGATCTGCTTCGTTTCACCCTCAGGAGTCAGCTGTAGGTCAACACCATTTCAGTCTAACACTCCTATGTCAGACACAATAATATATAGATTATAGGAATAATTGGGAAACATCGCTGGTTTTATTCTGAAATCGGTGAAGGCAAATAAAACCAGCCGAAAAAAAAAATAAACTATTGTAATCTGAGTCACTGCAGGTACATTGTAATGGAATGAGCGAACCTGCTCGCAAACTCTGAAAATAGACATTGTAGTGCAGTTAAAGAATAACAAAAAAAAGAAAAAAGAAAAAGTAAAGCACTTACTTAAGGCACCCCTGTGTTCACTGTTTGTTTTGCACAGGAAGTCGGTTAGGCCTTTTTTTCTCTCTCTCTCTCTCTCTCTTCCTTTCACAATGCAGCTTTTTCCCAAATTCCTTAAATAGATATGGATATTTACGGCATTATAGTATTTCTGCTACCACTATTATGAGGCAGGAAGTGATCTGTTCCAGGCACTACAGGTTAATTCACAACATCTGCCGCGCTCTGTTAAAACAAGGCAGAGCTGAGTGCCATGGATCGAGTCCTTCCTGTTCCGAAGCAGCCACACATGCACGCTGGGAAACAGCCGCATGCATTTGGCTTAAATGGTTCCAAGGCACTGCAGACTGCCTCGCGTGCGCACGCACACACAACACAAAACAAAAAGCATGTTTGCCTTTTCTTTGATTCCATTAATGCAAAATTCAATAACCGAGAAGCAAAAGGGAAAAAAAAAAAAAGATTTGCAAAGTATGAACAGACGTTGCCATCGTTTTTTTTTTTTTCCCCTGCATTTCTTCCACTTTCCCCTTCGAGGTACTTGGGAACAGATTTCACTTCAAACAGCGGAGGCTCCTAAATGGAGCCGATCCAATTTGTCTGCGCCTTTCTTTCTCTTCAGAGCCCCCCCCACCCCCACCCCTCTCTCCCCCCAAAAAAACCCTCCCAACAAAAGGATGCTTGTCTGCTTGGAATTTTCCACATTCTTTGCAACGACAGAATTTTTTTCCCCTTCGGCAAATTCCCCCTAATCACAGGATTTAGTTGGACCCTGATAGGTGCAATTCATAACTCTGGTGGGGCATTGGCCGGGGGAGGGGTGTCGGGGGGTGGGGGGTTCTGAGAATGGAGCAGGATAGGGGCGTTGCACAGTGGACAATGTGGGAGGACGGCAACTCCAAAAAAGTATTCAGGAGTATAGCGAGGGCCACTTGCTACTTGCCTGTGGTTGTTAATATCCCTGGTTTAGTCGGATGGCCCAGTTTGTGTGAGTGTTTGCTCTTTTCTCTTGGATTAGTTGTTTCCTCCCACGCGCTCTCCGGAGGAGCGAGCGAGGGCGAGTGAACAGAAAAAAAGCCTCGATACCTTTCTGAAAATCAATCCGACAATCTTTAGGGGGAGGACTCGCGCGTGCGTGAACAAGTCTAACAAGGCTAACAAAGTCATTGAAAGGCCCTGCAAAATTATTCTTGGACTGTCTAATAACACCTAAAACCCTGTCCCTTAAAACTTTTACATACTGTATTTTTATTTCATTGCAATTACCCGGGCCATGCTTTTTAGACCGCAGTTTTTTGGAGCGCCGTGAGAGGAGTCTGAGGCCAGGGGATATCCTTGAATCTTGAATATTATCCATGAGTGGAATAAGGTGGGGGGGGAGTGGTGCAGAGGTGTATGCCGAGTATGGGCTTCTCTCCAAAGCGCTCCCATTTCCTCATCACCTTTTGTATGTACCTTGAAGTGCGTCACCGCGAATGCCTTTGTCTCGAGTTGTGTGCGGCGTTATCCCAGTTTGTGCGATTCACTGCGGCCAAACTTCAAAGGACCCTTAAAGAGATTGGAGAGGCGGTGGGAGAGAATCTTCCTGAATGGCGCGGCGACTCACGGCTGGGTGCGAGTCTATCAATGCCCACCCAATAAAGGGGCATAGAAAGGCTTGAATGATACCAAATGACCCTCTCTGAACAACAGGAGAGAGAATGAGAGCGAGAGAGAGAGAGAGAGAGAGAGAGAGAAATAGAACAATCTCGAGGAGAGTGTGTACAGTGAACAGGAAGGAGACAACGTTGGGCTCTTATGAGTAGCGGAGCAAAAACTGCGAAAGGTTTGGCCCGAGGCCAAAGTTCTTTTTTTTGTCAGAGGATACATTTGCTCAGCGAATATCGTTGCCCTTTAGAATTTAGACGTTATGTGTAAAAAATATTTTCCTTTTTTCCCGAAAGTTGATGAAAGATCGCACTCAAGGTAAAAAGTAATCTCATGACCTGCGTCATCTGTGTCACTTAGGATGGTGGCTTGTTTTTTTAATTCACCGTGCCATTATATCATAGTTATATATCGTTTTTTTTTGCTCTTCTGTTGTTTATTTGCAGTTTTTAAAAAAGCTTCTGCAATCATTTGCTCTTTATTCATTGTAATCACATTATTTCCTGTTTTTTAACAAAAAAATCACTCAGCACGGAGAACTTCATGTATAATATTTCTGTAAGTTGAGTAGCCGTTTATTATTACCTATTATGTAGATTGCTTTTCAGTCTGACACATTATCAGACTGAGGGGCAACACGTGGTTTGTAGTTTATAGTTATTACTTATTAATAATACTTACTATTAATTAACCAGTTTCTTATTATTCTTTTGGCCCACTGTAACCATCCACACCGAGTTTTTTTTCCCGGGCGGGCGTTTTCTTTTCGCTGCAGCAGATGTTGGTTTCCCACGTGGTTTGCCCAACCTGCCAGATGAGTCCAATGTTTACCTACTCTAAGTGCTCTTTAAGGGGAA
The DNA here is from genome assembly GCA_016785305.1 of Colistium nudipinnis. Classification (NCBI taxonomy): domain Eukaryota; kingdom Metazoa; phylum Chordata; class Actinopteri; order Pleuronectiformes; family Rhombosoleidae; genus Colistium; species Colistium nudipinnis. The sequence continues at coordinate 1,145,590 of JAFBJU010000242.1, read as the reverse complement.
ACCTGTTACATTTTAACAATTCGAATGGTAAAAGCATTCCGGCTTTTACCAGCCCCTCACAACCTTCGCGGCGTTTCAGCGGAAGCGGCCGGCGTGTCGTCCCCGCACACTTGCGTGCGTGCGGATGGAGGGGTTGAACTGAGCGGGTCAAGCGGTCCGTTCGGCTTCAAAGGAGGTCCAAAGGTTGGCCCACCCGCTAACGGTTAACTAGAGCAAACAGCAGCAGCAGCAGCAGCAGCAGCAGCGGCTATTTTATGGGGTAATTAATGCTCAGGCTGCAGGGACAGCAGAGCAGGAATGCCTGCGCGCGCGCGTGCGTGCGTGCGTGCGTGCGCGCCATCCACTCTGTCTGCACAGTGCAATCAGGTACACTTTAGACACATTTATATCGGATGCATATAAATGTTTCGTATTTTTAAAGCTGTCCATGTAAGTGAGGATATAGGCACGGTAACATGCACCTCTGGAGAATAGCACGCAAAGTGCAACTCAACGCTGTAATGTTTAATCCCTCGACATTGTGACGATCAAGGGGAATGGGTCATCAACCCCATGCAGCGTATAATCACTGAAAGGGCATAAAGATGAACTCCAAGTGTGAAATACGCGTAGGGAGCGGGTAAAACATGAGCCACTGCGAGGTAGACGGTGGGGTTGTTTAAACAAAGCTCTTTGTTATTTCGTTTATTTGACTTTGTTGCCTTTCCGTTCAAGTTGGACGGCCACTGCTGGACTTCTTTACGAACGAAACCGCGAGGAGTAAACACAAAATTTGCAGAGGCTGACAGGGTAACTCATTTACCGGACAGCCTCGGGGGTGGGGGCGCGGGTCATCCTACATACTAGGTACCCATCATCGGGAAACCCACGTGGGGTACCTCCATTGCTGATGACATTCTTGATTTTTTTTTTGGTTTTACATTTTTTCGACCGAGCTGCGTCGTGGGTTCACGTCCTAACGACTGTGCAACGCTGGTGACAATAAATGACTTTCAAAGTCACGTCCTGGCCCCCAAAAGGGTTACGATGAAGTCGTGGCACAGCTTTGTGGGAACGGCGCCAAACGAAGGAGCCCAGTTGAACAGCTGCGGCAGACAGGAAGCCGTCCGGCGAGGGCGGAGATCCAGAGAGGGGGACCGTGAGCTGCTCTCTGCTCCCAGTCTAGACACATGTTCTAAATGTTTACTTTCGCTCGCCGAGGCAGGGCCAGCAGTTTGTGTAAAGTACAAAAAGCGACGCAATAAAACCGCGGCACAGGCACCGTTATAGCTCTGGGGTTCGTATCGGCAGCATTGCAGCTTGGTTGACAAAAAAAAAAAAACACCTTATTCACGTGGCGATTTTAATGCACGGCAATGTCACACACACACCCACAAAGTTGTATGGCGAAAGGCTCGGCCGAATGCTAAGGTCTGCCAGGACCTTGTGCCATTTTTTAACGAGAGAGAGAGAGAGAGAGAGAGAGAGTCTGAAAGGACTGCATACATTTCATGTCGAGACTGAACGGAGGGGCTGAAACTGGAGCAGGTTGCGAGGCCGATCGCGGAGGACGTCATGCATGAAACTCCCGGAACGATGGCGATTCACTGTCGAAGAAGAAGAAGAAGTACAGGCGCCGCACTTTCTCCCGCGTGCTTATGGGTGCGGCCGGCCGCTGCGGAGGGTCTTTGTTTGGCCTTGTTGTTTGATTCCGCTTTAGTTAAAATAACGACATGAGGCGGTAAAAAAATAAAAAAAATGGGACCGTCGCTCAGAGCAACGATAACATAGAATGAAAGTGTGTTGAAACGCCGCTGTCTCACGATAATGCCGGTTCTCTTGATTCGAAATGTGGTTTGCCGGCGCTGAAGAGCACAGCGCGCAGGGGGAGCAGTGTTAAACGGCGGTCCAGTGAACACCAGGAATTGCTCCACAGCAGCATTCCTGTTCAATCCCATCCCGCCGCCGTGAACGAAAGTTTGCCCGCATGCGAGCCTCACGTACGCATGCCGGATGCATCCACAATCATGATGTCCACGGACGACGCGCAAGATGTAAAAGGAACACAAAACAGGCGATACTAATGCGGGAAGCGGGGGGGGGGGGGGGGGGGGGGGGGGGGGGGGGGGGGCAAACCAGATCACAAAAAAAACGTAATAGCAAAACGTAAGTTTTAGAAGGAAAGATGTGAACTGGACGAACGGGAGCAACAGCTGCACACGTATGAGAGATGTGACACCATTAAAGTGAAATGGTGAAAAGAAATGATGTTTTATTAGAATAAAGATTATTTGGGAGAGAAGAAAAACACACTCTTTAGGTGCCAATGTATCTCTCTCTCTCTCTCTCTCTCTCTCTCTCTCTCTCTCTCTCTCATGTATCTCCCGAGCCTCTTTTTGGATTTTCTGTCCCAGACTAATAAGCTCATCTGCAGATCCCAGTTCTCAGCCAATGGAACACCCCAGTTGTGTAGTATCACCCACTATTGCTTATTGCTGTGAGGTGAGCACAATATGGATACATAAAACGAGCGAAAATATGTCGGACGGCCAAAAGAGCTCTCAGGCGTTGTCATGGTGGAATTTACTGTGAATTTTATAACTTGACTTAAAAATGTACGTCGTACCTATGCAACCACCCCTTCTCCTCCCTCGGGTTGAGCTGTCCGTTTCATAAATGTGACATTTGAGGCGCGAGGCACTAAGTGGCAAGTAGGAGTTGTAGGCGGTGGAACTATGCAAGACCGAACGCATTATTTTACTGGCTGCCTAAAACGTGCGAGAACATGCAATGCGCTTTTTTTTTTTCAGCCAGGAAAATAATACGCGTTGACGTCAAGCGCGGCGTGATTGATAATCAATGCTGTGGTGACGAAGAATGATTCAGTGCATCAACCTTTAACTCGCAATCAACTTTCAATGGTGTTACTCAACAACACAAGGAGGGACTTGACTTCTTGGAGAAAGACCCACATGATGATTTCCCATCTAAAGGGAGATTGCTGATATACATACATATATATGTATATATGTTTTTTTTTCTTTTCTTTTTTGGTAAGAGATTCAGCGAGGAGCGTCCTCCTCCTGGCGTTCTCTTTTCCGAATTGTTCCTTCGCCGCTGCTCGCATTCCTCGAGGAGGGCCCATCCGGTGTTGACGCGTACTCCGTTGCTGCGCTCGAGCCCGCTGGCATTCCAGCCGGCGCTGGCAGAGAGAAACGCCAGCTGTTTGGACCGATCTGGTGGGAGCGTGTGGGATTAGGGACGTGGAACTCTCCGCTTAAGGCCAGCAGCTGGCCGGGGCCTGCGAGCGCCGGGGACTCGGCATATTCTCTATCGCATTCCCAGTGATGCCGGAGTGCTCAGCTGTTCGGCTCCGGATCTTCTTCTTCTTCTTCTTTTTCTTCTTCTTCTTCTTCTTCTTCCTGTGTCCGCCGTCGACGGCCAAAAGGGAGGAAAGAAATGACCTCAGTCAAATACCAATGCAGGTCGCGCGACTGCGTGTTGTCCTACGCCTTTGGAGGTTCCGATGAATGTAAAGAAAAGGAGCGCAAATATGACAGGTGCCACACCAAAAAAGAAAGAAATACAATTGCACTATTTCTGTGCAAGCTCAAACACAAAAATTGGCAGGGCGATTCCACATCTTCATTTGCGGAGCTGTGACAATCACTGCGTTTGCAAGTCCATTCCTATGGATGGATTTCCACTCATCCGCGTAGATTTAGGAAAAAAAACGCCAACCGTTTGGGCTGCCCGTCGCATGCAGGCCAGGGGGGTGGGTATTTTTGTTTTTCTCCCTTTTCATGTAACGTTTGGTGCGTCACCACTACGCCAGTGTGGGAGAGGGGGGAGAGGGGGGGGGGGGGGCTTTTGAAGGTGTGTCTTGGAACGCTTGCTGCCGATATAAATTGCACTTGGCTTCATGATGTTCAGCGCATTAAACCGTGTTGCACATTCTCAAACATTTGTCATTTCCGTTCTGTCTCGCGCCTTGCTTTGGTGAGGGAGGGTCGTCGTCCAAATGAGACGTCTCTGCAGCCACCGTGTCTTAGGCTTTTGAAGCATGGGCGGCAGCTGCCCGGTGACTCCGCGGCAGATTAACTGGCTCCTTGCTGGTGTTTGCCCTATCCTCACAGTGGTGTGGCTAAATCTGCATGCGTTCTAAACACGTAAAAAGAGAAAAATTGCGACTTATGATAATAATGAATATATATGATAAGCTTCATTTGTGTAGCACTTTTCGTACATAGGATGTAGCTCAACGTGCTTTGACGATTTATACGGGAGATAAAACTTCGCACAGAGAATAAAATCTATCAGAACAAAAGAGAAAGCAAAAAAAGCTAAAAACAAATATAAAACAGTGCAAAAAAAAATATATATACTGTATATAACAGTACAAAGCATAAGGCGGTTTCAACATTTATTTTACATATTATGTCCGACTGGACTGTGTGTTGCCTTTAGAGGCGCAATGTCTGAAATGCATCCGTTTTGGGGAAGATAAAGGAAACCATGCGTTGCATTTTTAAAACAAGTCAATTAAATAGACAAAATAGTACGGAGCAGGTTGGAATAGGACCGTGCTGAGTCGCATTCCCTTCCTGTTACTGGCAATCCGTGAGTCTTCATCATGACTTATTAAAAAAAAAAAAAAAAAAATTGACCGGGCTCATCGCCAGGCGGGCTTGATTTGTCGTGGATCACGCTGGGTTTCTGTTAAACCGCCGCGTGACATTTTCATGAATTACCCCGATAGATACTTGAGCTTGTTCTTGCTCGGGGGATAGCGAGCGGAGAAGCCTGACTAACCTCTAACCCTCTGCTCTCTTGCAGCCCCAGCAAGTCGTCCAGAAAAAGCCTGCTCAGGTAAGAGGGTTGTCTATGTGCAACGACACCAACGCACCAAACACACGCCTCCTGGAAGAAGTGACGCGTCGCCACTGTGTTACCCTGCACTTTTATACACTGCTCCAACATCCAACGGACACGTTGATAAAAAAAACAAAAACAAAACATGCTTACAACATACTTGTTGAAGGTTTGCTGAACACCCATCCAAGCTTTCCCCTTTAAATAAGTTTTATTATGCTATAAAAAAAAAAAAATCCAAAAAATAGCACACCGCTTCCAGCTCTGCTCCTGACCGATGAGTCATAATTGACCCGACCACTGCAGGTTCCTATGTTACTGCGCCTTTATTTCCCCCCATGCTTTCGAGGGTCTCGTATATTGCGTTTTGCTCTAGGTTTTTCCCGGTGATGGAATGATGCTCCTTGTCAAGCTTCTTGTGAGACGTGAAACATCCCCTGTGGGCTGCGGCAAAAAAAAAAACGCCCTCGCCGCCAACACTCACACTGGTGCTGGCGCTGTTACTTACGAAATTGAGGTGCCCTGGTGAGAACTGTGGCAAGAGTCACGTCTTTGTAAATACAGGAGTGGCTTTTTTTTGCGTGGGCGGAGGGGCGGCGGGGGACGAGGCGCTGGAGTTATTTCTGGTGCTCGGGGCCGAGAAATTCCATTTCTCCTGCAAATGCGCCCGTTCACATGCAGCGGATAATTAAATGTCGCTTTTTTTTGTGTCGCCGGTGCGAGCGCCCCACATCAGAGGGCCAACGAAAACAGAATGGTAATAAGTGAGCGAAACATGACACAGGCCCCCCCCCCCCCCCTTCCTCCCATCTACCCACCCACCACCAGCATTCTCTCACTCTCCAGGAATCCACCGGCCTCCCTCCCTCTTTCGCTGGTGTGGGCCACCTCTCGGTGTGAATGCATAACTCGCCCCTGATTTGTGGCTGTGTGGGAACAGTGCAGAGGTAGTTGGGAGGTGCTGTGAGGCCCTGGGAGCCGCAAGCCGTAAAAATGTCATTTAGCCCTCTCCCGCGTTGATAGGCTGCTTTATCTGGGCCCCACCGCCACCGCCCCGAGCAGAACCTGAAAAAAAAAATATTCCAGTGCACAGGATTTGGATGGGGTGGAGGCAGGACCCTGACCTGACCCGGCACGTCCTCCGAATGTGCTTTTCGCTACGATCAGATCGCCAATTCCTTTTTTGGTTTTTGGGAGCGTGTTTTTTGTCCGTCTTTTAAAACTATTTTAGTAGTCGTGCTCATGACTTGAAAAATGTGCGAAGCCCCTCATATAAACCTGATGAGCCGTCAATTCATAAGTCCTCTGCTCTCAGCACAACACCGCGAACAGTCCATTTGAGTAGTATCGGCGGAAGTTTTGCGGCGTGCAAATCGCCGAACGTGCAGGTCCGTGGCAGCAGGCCGTCGAGAATTCTAATGCAGTGCATAAGCAAAAGGTGGCCGGAAAGATGCAAAGGGATGCCAAATGGCTCTAGGCGGCACAAGTCGAGTCCAATTAAGGGGGCTTACAAAGGCAGGGTAGGACCACTGACTGCACGGACCAACACAGCAGTCACACTAACGCAGGTGTCAGGTCAGACGTCACTGCTGCACGGTGTTGGTTCAGAGTTCAAGTTATCCTTCATGCGTCTCGTAATGCTGGTGTGAAATGGTGTAGGCTCTGGAGGGCTTGATGTGATTTTTTTTTTTGCCCCCCCCCTGCTCCCCGCCACCACCTTTTTTTTTTTTTTTACTGCCCCTGCTCTTATTTGCCCTCGTCACACATGGTAGCATTTAGCGGTCCATTCAAGGCTGCAGCGTGAGCACTAATGAACGGGGTGGGAGCCGCAGAGCGCAGGCGGGCTCGGGCAGCGGACGTCTGCTGAATGGGTGCGCAGCCCCGGCCTGGGAAAGGAAGCGGGGTATAAATTGTAAATCAGTTCAGCCTCCCATCACAAAATGAAGCCACGTGGAAAATGGAATCCATTTCATCTGGGGGGGATGGAGGAGCCTCTTGGTGTGCTGTCACAGTGGTCACTGCACACTCGTCCCACTAAAGAAAACAAAACAATTACAAATAAACAGGGAATATTTTTCTTTATATAATAAAGAAAAATGAAAATCTTTCTATTATAAAGATTATATTTGAAGTTCTAGTGGAAACATGACGATTGTTGTTAAGGAACTTTCTAAAGTGGATTAAATAAGGGTAACATCAATATTTACCTCAATTGATGAGATTTGGAATTTTGTCAACAATTTCACTAGCCCCCAATTCGCCAGTCCAAATGGCTTTTTTTTATTTAACGTTGAAAAGTCTCTAAATCCACGTAAAAAAGATGACATAAAAAAAAATCAAATAAGACAGGCTCAGACCTGGCCGCAAATTTGTCGTGGTTAAGCGTCCTCCTTGCGGTGTGAACAGTAACCGCCGGCAGAGCTATTATTATACCTAAAATTGCCTCGACCCATTTTTAGCGTTCATAGACTATAATGTGGCCTCGACATAAATAGTGAAACCGTCAGTGTGGTGGTCGTCCATCAGGGACGCCTCGGCCTTGTCATGCGCACGACCGTTTCCTGTCGGAGGTTAACCATTCACTCCGGGTACCACGGAGCCATTAGCGGCTCCGTTGACCCGGCCAACGAGTGAGTGAGCAGATGTGTCCCTCCTCGTCCTCAACTGAGAGCGGCAGCATTCTGTGACGGAACAAAGACGAGAGGGAAGGGGGGGGGAAAAAAAATGACACGGATCGCCTTGTTGTTGTCGTTCGCAGGAAGAAGAAGACGAAGAGGAGGAGGAGGAGGAGGAGGAGGAGGCCGGCGAGTCCCCGGAGGAGGACTAAGCTTCCGCACCGTCAAACCTCTACCTCATCCAGTTGTCAGGTCTTTCAACGGGAAAGACTGCCTTGACCACTCATTTTAGCCCCCCAACAATATTTTTACTACTTTAATTAGATCATTTCCAATGTTCAATTAACCTTTCCGTTTTCAGTCGCTGCGCGCGACCACACTGATCTGTCACTGAACAGGCTTTTCGGTATTTTTCTAAATCTGTTCATTCCTTTGATACATATATATATATTTTTTCAATTTATTTTCTTTTTTACACGGGTCATTCAGAATGCAGCAGGGAACATCAGCAGGAAACCGAGTAATTGTGCTCTGTTGCTGGCTCCCGTCGCGTACAAGTTCATCTCCATACCTCCTGCCTCGTAAAAGACACGACATCAGCCCCCCCCCCCTTTTCAAATGTGGTTGAAGATTCCTCAGGTCACCGCTGTGAGAGCATTAGCAGACCCCCGTCGTTGTTGACTCGTTCTCCAGACGCCGACGGGAGAACAGAGATCCGGGACGGTTCTGGTTTTGTCATACAGGAATCAAGGAACTCGTGTCCGCCGTTCCAATATTTCCCCCGTGGGCTCTCCAACAGAGGAGCCACCCCGAACCCTCCCACTCGTCGTCCAAAGCTGAACTGGCGTCAAACCACCAACGGCAGGGGGGACACGGAGAGCGTCCCTATTTTTTATTTTTTGGTTTGTTTGAATTCAGAATCCAGAATTGCCCTGTATGGCATTTTTTTTTTCTTCCTGTGCGTTTCTGTCTCTCTGATGAACTCGCAGGGGGGGAGAAAAAAAAAACAGCTCCCTATCCAAAATAGAATTTTTAAAAATTTTGTGAAATAAGTCGATTTTTGAACCGACAATGCAAATGTATCGTCCCCTTTGATAAATTAGACTACTCCAGACGCCGACGGGAGAACAGAGATCCGGGACGGTTCTGGTTTTGTCATACAGGAATCAAGGAACTCGTGTCCGCCGTTCCAATATTTCCCCCGTGGGCTCTCCAACAGAGGAGCCACCCCGAACCCTCCCACTCGTCGTCCAAAGCTGAACTGGCGTCAAACCACCAACGGCAGGGGGGACACGGAGAGCGTCCCTATTTTTTATTTTTTGGTTTGTTTGAATTCAGAATCCAGAATTGCCCTGTATGGCATTTTTTTTTTCTTCCTGTGCGTTTCTGTCTCTCTGATGAACTCGCAGGGGGGGAGAAAAAAAAAACAGCTCCCTATCCAAAATAGAATTTTTTTAAATTTTGTGAAATAAGTCGATTTTTGAACTGACAATGCAAATGTCTCGTCCCCTTTGATAAATTAGACTAATGAGCAGCAATTTCCGAGTGGGACGACATAAAAAAAGGTAATAAAACGTTTCATAAATAATAATAAGGATGGTTGCAGCTATAAACTGTAATCTTTAATTGTTACACCCATAATTCATTGGGAAGTTTAGCACCGCTCATTTAGTCGATGAGTTTCGCGCCAAAAATCTGGTGCCGGGGTCCTCCGCTCTGGTGTGCTCTCCCTGTCCTTGGTGGTCCCGTCTTTTTTTTTTTTTTATTATCGGAGAACGTCACAACCTCTCCGCATCCACTCGACAACAAATCTCAGAAGGCTGTTTTTTTTCATTTGCTCCAACATGCGTACGAACGCGTAGTACGATTCAGTTTGTCGCAACATAGCTTTAAAACCTTGACGCCCACCGTCGACGTCCCACTGCGACCAAAATCCCACAGGCGTCTCGGTCTATCTCGCGAAAATGAAAAAAAACAAAACAAAAAACAACCTCAACAAAAAACAAAACAAAACAGACACGCACCCACACAAGAACAAAGCACACATTACCTCTCGACACAGTTGACGCGGGGATTTGGCCGCGGTGTGACGCCGAACCGACTCGTCTCGCACCGTCACATCAGGGAGCCCTACGTCAATTAAGGACACACCCGGCGACGGTGGTACGCGCCGCGCGCACTCTGGTCACGTGATACGCAATATCGCCTCATTGTTTCAAACTACCTCTGACTCGGCACGCGCAGCTCCCGAACGCCGCTGCTCAGTGCAAACAAAAAGCCATGGCCGCGGGGTGTGCGTTCCGTTTTTTTTTTGTTTCATTTTTCAAATAGCTCGTTGCGTCTCTATAGTGCACGTTCAAAGCGAGGTCGTGGCCGCTTGCAGCGCTTTCGCTTTGATCCCGGTTCGCGGGCGAAGCGCACCTAATCCACCAAGAAGCCAATGTCAAGTATGACAGAGTCGCGTGCGTGGGTGGAACACAGGAACGTTCGGATTTGAATATGAATGTGCAGGATCTTGTTCTCGCCCGGTCGAATGGAATCCTTGCAGATGAGTTCAGTGACCATTCACAAGGGAAGACGTCGTTGGGACACAATCTTGAGTGCGTGTCCATCGACGCCGATGCACCCGCCGCCGGCTCACATGACACTTCCTTCAGTCTATATTCAATAGTCTGTTTGTTTTTTTTTGTTTTTTTATTAATACTGTAAACACAAACGCAGCTAACCGATATTACCTTTAATTAAGTACTGTTTGTCTTTTCCTCTCCGCTCACCTCAAGGGTCAGTTGCGTCCGAGCGTTGGAGCGTCGCGCAGTTCTCGTGATCCGCAAACTGGGACCTCCGTTTGACAAAGTGTTGACTTGAATTTATTTTGTACTGATTTACACAACGGTTTGATACGGATCAAGTGTTTGTATGACACTGCAGGATATGACTTCAAATGTTTTTTGTTTTTTTTTCTTTCTTTTCTTTCTTTGGCTTTTATGTTATTCCCGAGTTATGTACTACCTATATATATATACATGTACAGTACCTCAAATAGGCAGATAAAAAAAAAAAATGGACTTATCAGATGACAAATACCTACCTCCAGTCTTGAAAAGGAACAATTTTGCCGGTTTACTCTCCGTGTGCGTTACATGTGATATGATCATATCAGGACTACAGAAGCTCCTTTCTTACTCTTGTGCTCAGATCATTCGCGTTTCCAATCTCAGTACCTTTGGACTCTCACCTTTTCCAAATGACCTCCAGGTTTTCTTTCCTCCAGCACATACGTTTGGAGTTTGTATAGGTCTCTCTTAAATATGTTTTCTCGTTTTTTTTGTTTTAATTAGTAGACATCAATATACTTGATTAGCTGTGTTGTGTACTCCGCACAAATGTGATTTCCTTGTCTTGTCCTATGGTTAAAGCCAGATGTGTATGGAATTGCTTTTCACGTAGCGCTAGATTATATCCTTGCTCACCCGTCATCATGGCAACCTTTGAAAAGTTAACGTGGTATTATGAACTTGGCCAGAGGTAGAACCTCAGAGGAGCTGCGGCCGGTCCGCCTGCAGCACCGGTTGAACAGAAACTGTGATAAACTCTCACTCACCGAAAACCTGCACAGTGCTTTGGACCGTTAAAGTGCCTTCAGCCTTTTACAGGCCACATACGAATATGTCTCAGACGTGACACAAATCTCCAAGCCTGAGATTTTTATTTATTTTTTTTTTTACTATTACGAACACAGTGGGAGCTGCAAGTATTTTATGCCATAATACCAATTAGGCGCGATTTTCAGATCAGGGGGCGACTGGCCCTTTCGACAGCCACGAGCGAGATGCGTTGCCCTCACTGAAGAACATACGGCGTCCAGACACTGTGCAGGTTTATTACTACGAAATAAAGCCGCTCTAAACGGAGGAGAATCACAAGCCGCTGTCCAGCGAGTTGCCCGACCTGTGCGCAGGCTGACCAGCGGCTTTGAACAAATGTCCTTTTTTGAAAACAGACAGGCTTTTTTCAAGGGGTCATTAATTACCCCATTGTGTGCGTGGTGACGTGACCTCTGTGTCTGGACTACACCCGGAAATTCCGCCGGCGCTCCCCAAGGGGGCCTATCCGAAGATGCATCGGCCTGAGCGAGGCCTGGCCTCCTCGGCGTGCGGTGCGTGAAACCGACCGACCGCTGCTCAGTGTAGCCGCCACGGCGAAGTGGGGTGGGAGAATTCACCGCCATCGGAGCGCGATCGGCCCCAGATAGCGTAGCCAGACGCGGAGCGCATGATCACGCCAGATGTAAATGGTCTCTTGCCGAGTTCAAGAAGCTCCATTTTTGTCCCCCCCTCCCCCCCTTTCCTTTGAAGACGTTAAGACTTGAGTTCAGGAGAGTAGGAAACACACAAAAGCAAAAACGTTCTCTGGAGGCGACACAATGAGAAGCCACCGTTCACTGAGATTTCAGCTCTGGGAGTCTGAGTGAAGTGGATCTTTTCCTCCTCATGTTCTAGTACAATCAAATACACATTACTACCTCCACAATGGCCTACCTTTACCTCGTTATCAAACTTAAATACTGTTTAAAAAAAGCAAAAAACAAACAAAAAACATTCAGGTGTCTGAGAGCTTAGGGGGAACATCTTAAAAGTTTTATATATATATAGTTTATTTTTGTGGGGGATACATTTTGTAAGACTGTTTTTTCCTCTGCCTCTCGGTCACCATTCGGTGAGACTGGACATTCACACTTTGAAAAGGAATTGTCTTTTAACCTTATGCAATGATATATGTAGTTAGCTGTGAGCTTGGTGGAGACGTTTTCCCAGCTCTCCCTCCGCCGAGCTCCTTGTGTATCGTTTCAAACCTTGTCTACAATGTCTAACTTTTTTTTTTGTTTGTTTTTGCTTTCTCTATCCACTTAATATTACTGTCTTTGAGTTCACTGCAGAGTTTGCTTGCTTTCTAAACAAAGTCTTCATAGATATCCACTGTGTTTTATTCAGCACAATAAAATGTATGGCATCCATAACATAGATGATTGAGCCTTTTTTAAATTGTTTTCGTTTTTTCCATGACTTCCAGGGCGGCTGCTATGTGAGTTGCTTACTAACTTTGAAGTGGGTTTAAACTCAATAGTGTGTCCGTTGTGGTCATCCTATTACGTTTTACATACGAATTACATCTGAACTGTTTTGCCTTTCTTTCTGGAGTGCGCCCGGCTGTATGTGGTTAGAGATCTGGCGTGGAGGGGAATGGGAAATATTTCTCTGATCATTTCTGTCCAACCAGAACCAGGAGCCCGCTGACTCACTTCCGCTCGGTTCCGGCCCCTCACTGACTCAGTGCCCTGTCATTCTCACCGCAGCCCAGTAATCGAAGAACTATCCACCCCCCCCCTCCTCGCCCCGCCTGTGATTCATTTAGGGCCTCAGTTTGCCCCCTGCTTCACTTCTTACAGCGGACCTCCCCTTTGCCTTTGAGCATGACCTCAATTTAATGAAGCACAGACTCTGACGGCTGACCGAACCACAACAGCAAGGAGCCCTCCCTTCCATTTGAACTCGCCACTCAAAAACCACCCCCGAGTGGCGTGTGTGCATGCGTGCCATTCGCATTACTGCAAGAAACAAAGCCATGCAAAGATGCATCCGCAGGTACTTTGACAGCTGGGTAGAGGGGGTGAGTCGGCAGAGCAGTAATCTCATGTCTATGCACCTACGAGACCAAAATGTACAATTATGGAGAAAGATTTCATTTGACCTCAAGTGTGTCAGGACCACAATCACAACTATCCTGTCTCACATTCAAAACAATGCGCATTGGTGAAGCTTTAAATATCTATTCAAAGGTTTGTGTAAATAGGCTTGATGTATAAGACAGGGCAACATATACTTTAATACATATTCTTCATATAAATATGTAAGTCATGGCCTAAATCAGATTTTTGCCGATTCGCCAAAACCCAATACTACACTGACATCTGGTGGATGTTTGAGCACATTACAAAGGCTCACTTTTGTTTTTTATAACAGTAAGAAATGAAAATAAAGCTTCTTCAGGACTATCAGTTCTTATGTTTTTTGAGAACTGATCATTTTTTATATATATCTAAAAACAAAGAACAACTATTTTAATATTCGTAATACAAGTTTTTCATATATTTTTAACTGCGACCGCGATGAGCTTTTTCAGTGATAATTTAACCTCCCATCACCGCCATATATATAAATATTGTGGCCACTTGCTTGCAGCTTCCCCCCCCCCCCCACTACAGACCACATAACAATACGAAGCCTCCCTAACGTATGTCTCCATAATATTATGCAGCAGCTCCATGGTTACTGGGCAGGATTTGGCTCGGGCCTGGCCTCTCCCAGCCACAGATCCGATATGTGCCTCTGCATAAGTCTGGTATGTAACAATTACTCAAGCATGTGAAACTGTGGTCCAGTCTCGCAGGCGAAACAAAGTGCTTTTAGTGAGAGTACATCATCGCCCTTTAACTTGAACGTGAGGCCTCTCTACCCCTTTCTCTTTTGTCCCTTTTTTCCGTGTGATTGGTATCGTTATTATCTGGTCATATCTTTAATCCTGCAGATGCCCCCTCCCCTCCCCCATTTGCCTGTGGGAGCAATCAAGAAAAGGACCAAACAACTGGTCCTGGGTGGGAAATAGAAAAGTCCTCTGTACACCTTGGTGGGTGGTAGTCCCTGGTTTTGCAGTTGCTCCGTTATGAATCACACAAGTGCAAAATGCTGTGATGTGTAGGCCAAATCATTTCACTAGACTAACCATTGCCTATATTAGTTTAGTAACTATGCTCTAAATTTGCGCTTGTCGATAGACACACACACACAAACAGACAGACAGTCTCTATTTCTACTTTTACTAGATTTATTAGAAAGGTGTTATAGAACAGTTTAATTATTTTTTAATGACTTGTTCACACTGTTCACTCATGAAGACTTTGACACTTGCTTGTGTTGGGTGGTCTGTGGGATGGACATTCTTTCAACATCTGCTGTCAGCAGCATGGTTGTCTCACGTTTTAACAGAGTGTCCTTTCCACACCGGTCTGGAAACACAACTCCATTACAACGAAATGATGCAACTCGGGCTTGACTGGAAGCAGATGTGACAGCGTGCAGACGTATACCATGTAACGTCAACGTTTAATCCGACCGTGGGATCCAGTCAGATCTCGATTCTGAAAGCCATTTCTATTTAAGTCCTGAGTTCAAAATATTTACATATGCTAAGCTCTGACACTAATGAATCCTTTATCAAACCTTTTATCTGTCCACACTTTGTGTTAGGAACTGTAAGCTCAAAACATAGGCTCCCCCTTCTTAGATTAGATCAGCTGTTGCTGGTTCACATTAGTTCCACACAGGAGAAGTACATAGAATGAAAGGTCTGGTTGTTCTCTGCTTTCTGCCAGTTTCATTTCTGCTCAGTACAAAGGCACGTCACTCACTGAATAACCATGCATGGACTCATACTGTGACGCAATTGGCCTTCAAATAAAGCCTCCGTAGGATGCGGCCAGTGATTTGAGATGCAGATAATAATAATGCTACTGTAAAATCAGATTGTATGACTCCGTGAACAGAATATATTTATTCATTATGTGTGTGTGGTGCAGCTTTAATATCAAAATGTGGGTTCTAACCCATTTCTCAACAAAGGGAAGCAGTTCATTGAGCATTAATTAAATCCACAAGCATCAATGAGCAGGTTTCATGGGCAAGGAATACATTACGTTACAAATCCATATTTTTAAATTGTTTTCTTGGTTTTATGTTAGACATCAGATATTTTATGATAATGACGGTGGTATCCAAAAAAAATAAATGGCAGACAATAACATTATCCAGTGCCAGTCATTTTTAGAATCCGTTTTTTTTCACTATGTTATGTCTCATTTTGTGTATTTATATATATATGTATAACACATACACACAAATAGATATACATATATGTTAAGATATTATACAATATGTGCAGATGCATGTATATTTGTATATATTTTTGTCTCACACGGTTTGTTTAGCTAATATTAATAAAGTTGGGTGTTAAAAAAACCCAATCCGTTTTACTGTGAAAGGATTCTTGTTCCGCAGCACCAGCGCTGTTTCCGCGTCGTAATCAGGAAGTGTTGACAGTTCGGCTCGGCCCGAGGTGTCCGCTGCTGCTGTGCACTGCAACATCTGTTCAGCATCAAACGCACAAACACACACCTCCGAACAGTGGGACCTACAACATGTCGGCCAGGAACCCAGGCACGAAGCTCGGTAAGTGAAATGACTTGCGTCCTCGCATCTGTGCTGACGGAACTCGGTTAAATCGTTAACACGTGCGGTGTCCGAGCTGCTGCGACGTTACCGCAGCTTTTGGCAACGTTACGTAACATTTTACAGGGAGAACATGACGCTATGTTTTTATTATTATTATTATTATTATTTTTTTGCAATTGTGTACTTTTCTCGTTTTTATAGCAAATGAACAGACAGGAGAGAAAGCGACGTGCCTTTAGCTTTGACTGCTGACTGTTTAATACGTAACGTTTAGGGGGGTGACTGACCTGCTGTGCAGGCAACTGTGTAACCCACTGTAACCTGCACACAACGTCACCCAAGGTTTAAGTAAACGTCTATGGGGAAAACAGGGTTATGTTGTGTTAAAGTTGCAGATTAACACGCATCATATTGAACACGCTGTCAACTATGAGGTGATGTGGCTGCCATTCAACAGTGTAATTGAGATCCCATGACAGTCCATCCCCCTCTGCTCAGCTGACCTGTTGGACCTCAATGTGTTCACGATTGTTTTTTAGAAGAATAAAACCAATGATCAACGATACATTTACTTGTCCTTTTCCCCATCAGAACACATGTTCAAAAAAAAAAAAGGCTTAACAAGAAAGGTCCATGTGTCTCAAATAGACCAGCCAGGCATTTGCACCCTGCGAGAAGCAAACAAGGGGAGTACTTAAGCCACCTCTAAGTAAAGGCACACTGACCAGTTAGTATCTTCCCTACCTTCCCTGCTCCTGTGCTGCAGACCTGGAGTGGGTGTCTAAAGTGAGAGTGAACACGCAGGCTGTGCTGAAGAGAGCTCAGCATATCCAAGGACAGAAGCTCCCCAAGAAGCAGTGGCAGGTAGAGCTTATGTTTCACCGCTATTTCCGCCGATAATGACCTGTATATGCGTTTATGTCTCTGCCTGTGTGCACGTGAGTATTGATGGGTTTTTTTTATGTTTCATCTATGCTGTGCAACTGTAGCAACCCTGAACACAAATATAACTTCACCACAAATGTGGTCACAACACTATATAGATAATCATTATATACTCTATATATAAAGCTTGCTTTAAATTCAGTTCACAAAGTCTGAACTGATAATTATTTGTGTCTATAATAAAATGCTTTGGGGCTAGTCCAACAAGTTAAAGATTTGGAATCATTGCACCCAATCGTCTATTATAGCCAGTGATTTAAGAGGATTGTCGTTGACAGTGGTCCATCTACAAATATTCAATGAAAAACACATGTCAAGCCTATGTCCACTCTGACTGTTAAACTGACAAAGCATCTTACCCTAATGAGAATTATCTCTAAGGGAGGCATCAAACTATTTGCTTATATGTAGCTTTCCTTCACTCTGCCATTCTTCCATGTGTTTGTCCCGCAGGCCGCCTGGCTGCTGAGAGCTGTAACATGTATCGACCTGACAACTCTGGCTGGAGATGATACACCATCTAACGTCCATCGGCTGTGTCTGAAAGCCATCCAGCCGGTCAGATGTGACCTCCTCCGAAAGATGGATATGCACGACAAAGGTCAGGGCTCAGTCACCGCAGCGGGACTCCACTGCCATCATGCGGTTGCAGCCACAGCGATATGTTTCATTCCAAGCATTAGAACCTTCACTGATTACAAGTGGTATTTTAAAAACGCCTCCACACAAAAACTACTCAAATATGGCAAGGTTAATGGTTGGTTAATCTTATTATTTTTCAATTGTTAGATTAGTTTAAAAAAGTTGTCCAATATAATCGTATGTCTTTTAAATTCTCACAAAGTGGCTTAAAAAAGGCCCAAGGACCACAATGTAACATTGGAAATGCATTTAATGACAACATGTGCACATCATTTATTATTATTTTGACAGGGTAAGTGATAAATTGATTATTTTTTCTCGCTCATACACAACATGTTAAGACCCAGATGATCAGGTAGATGTCAAGTGACCATCGGTCCACATATGGATGGGAAAATGAAGGGGGACAGCAAACTTCAAAAAATGTGGACCCTTCGCAGCATTGAGGGTGTTGGACCACAGTTCAGCCAGCAGAGGGCGACACAGACCAGTCTATGAAAAGGATTCCCATTTTCTGCTCTGTTTTCTGTGTTGTGCATCAGGTGTGACCACAGCAGCAGTGTGCGTGTATCCGTCTCGTGTGGCCGACGCTGTCGCATCACTAAAAGCCGCCAACTCGAGCCTCCCCGTTGCTTCAGGTGAGTCATGTCAACCTGATGTTTAGTTGCAGTAAGTTTTGACTGCAGAAAAGAAAATAATGTTGAGATGTGGTACGGTGTGAATGCACGTACTGAGTATCTCGCATTGAATGAGTAACGCATTCACCTGCTGCTCACCGACTGTGTGTTCTTCTTGGCCTCTCAGTGGCCACGGGTTTCCCAGCTGGCCAGACGCCATTTGAGACCCGCCTGCAGGAAGTCCGCAGGGCAGTGGCTGACGGTGCCACTGAGATCGACATAGTCATCAACAGGACACTCGCCCTCGCGGGACAGTGGGAAGGTACGCTGTGTTCACACAGAGAGTTACTTAATCACAGAATATACTTTTTTTCTTTTGGGTAAAGACTTCAGTTCAACATTTTTTTGGTGCCTCAGAATAAAAAAAAATATATTTTTTTGTGAGTGGGCTGTCCTTACAAACACAGCTATTCCTGCTTTTACCTGTTGCAGAAATGTGTTTTCCACAGTATTTGTCCGCAGATGGCGTTTCCCAGTTGACACGAACTGTACTTTTTACAATGTTTTGCGACGCATATGAAAAATGTAACCATCAAAACGTTTATTTTGCCCTCAGGTGAGTTTAACTCCAGGTGACAAATAACTATAGGGACACTTTAAAGTTTATATGGAATCAGTAGAAAGGAATGATGCACAGAGTGTCATTCCCCTGATAAGAGCTAAGGAGAAGGACCTTCTCATGAGTGTCATATCCGTGTCCTTTCTCACCCAACCCGTTACATCAGCTTTCAGAGGTTTTCCCCAAGGATTGCTCACTCCAATGTGCCATCAGCAGTTCGGCCTCCCCGAAGGCTAATAAGTCCCAGCTCAAAAACCCTCGCTCGCCAAACTGCACGTGATGATTTTTTATTTTTATTTTTTTGCCAGAGAACTTGAAAAGTAGTAGAAGTTGGTCTGGACCTGGCCAGGGCTGCCGCTGTGACGAGTGTAAATCACGGACGCGGGAATGTGCCGATATGAGGCAACAACAAAAAAAGAACCACTCCCAGTCATAAGAAGATTTTATTTTTACACAACAACATTTTCCACATTCTGCAAAACCCCTGCAGCAAAGAGGAGCTGGAAAGAATAAGCCGTGTAGCATGGCAACGTCTCTCCACTGATTTGTGCGAGACTGGTATAAGCCATGCCCAGGAGGGTTGAATCTTTGATCAAAAGTTTAAGGCTGGGCATTCGAAAATATAAAAAGGAAAGAAAGAAAAAGGAATCAATCGCTAGATTTTTTTTTTTTTTTAAACTGAGGTTTGGGGCCAAGAGAAGCTCTGCTTTTAAGTAAAGTAACTTGAGAGTCATTTGCATTTTCCTGGCTGGAAGGGACGGGTGTGACTGTGGGGTTGGGGTTCCCTCGAGAGAGCAAAATGAATCCCCACCGCGTCATTCAGCACATCACAGGTTGCCTTATTCTTACTCCTGGCCCTCCACGAGTTCCCTTTGCCACACTGAGTAAGCATATCTGAGAGCACCTGTGTGGACATAACTGAGCACCATTTTCAAAAAAGCCATGGCAACCTCCTCAGGAAGCCGAGGAGGTCCTGAAATTGTGCCTGTGTCTTTGCGTGGTTCGTTTGGGTGATGGAGTCGCTTTGATTGTCGCACGTTTTGTCCACCAGCACGCTTAACTGTGCCTTCCCTGTCTCCCTCCACAGCCATGTACGACGAGATCCTTCAGTTTCGAGAGGCATGCGGCGACGCCCACATGAAAACCATCCTGGCCATCGGAGAGCTGGGCACCTTCACCAACGTCTACAAGGCCAGCATGGTCGCCATGATGGCGGGTGAGTCTCGCCACGATCTGCTCCGACCCGTTTCAGTGTGTCTCTGCCACTCGCGGTTTGTGCGTGTCTTCTGCATGAATGTTAATTAAAGGGGATTTCTTCCGATGAACATTCCGACGCTTTGGTAAATATGCCTCTTCTGATCAACGCCAAAAGACCAAACATGCATGCACAGCGTGTGTGCAAAATATCACATCACATCTGGTGAGGGTGAATGTAAATGCAAACGCCCGGTGACAGATGCGTTGGTGGGTGGGTGTGTGCGTCTGTTTGTGTGTGTGTGTGTGTGTGTGTGTTTAACTTTGGGATGAGGCAGGGCAGCAGACGGAGGGGTGGAGCAGCGTGCAGACGAGGTTCTGAATTTATCTCGGGCGTGTTCCAGTCTTTAAGTGAACCCCAGTCATGCCAAATGTTCTCCCATTAGGTCCGCCTGGCACGGTCTGTGAGAAACACGGACTTGTGTCACGGCGGTAAACTGGCAGTAACGACCTGTGAAACCGCAGGGGTCGGCGCTTCGCTCAGGTCCCCGCCGTTCCGATGCGCGAGCGGGCGAGTGTTCCACTTCCTCGGGTCGCACCAAAGCAGAAGCTCCCGCTTTCAGGGGGGATTGCTGCGGGCGGCAATGGCTGTGCGTCTGCGTTTTCTTTTCTTTTTTTTTCCCCCCCCCCAGACGTCATCGCTCAGATTTTTAAGACGTCTGAACTCGAGGTCCGTCGAAGTTGGAGCGGCTTGGGTGCAGTTCTATTTGTTGTCCAGCCTGTGGCGCTGCGGTTCAGCTTTTTCTTCTGGCACCTCTTAGAAAAGGCAAACCTGATGAGTAGAACTCTCCCTTTATTATGCAGACGAGCTTGCGCGCGCGCGCAGGCACGCACGCACACACACACTATGCTTAACTAGCCATCACATAATAAGCCGATTACAGAACCAAATTGTCAGGGGCTCTGATAGAGATCATTATTAAAATGCATTGCTTTTGTCGCCACACTCGCTCCTTAATCTCCCCTTGTTCCTATGAATTGCGTATGAGATTCCTGAAATTGAATGATAATTTCACCTATTAATCTCCGATGCGGGCTATTTTACTCCGCCGTTCCCCTGCCAGTATCCCCCTGCCCATGCAAATGAATAGAGCTTCATTACCGCCACCCGCATTTAATAACCGTTATCCATTATCTGGTAATTAAGACTCCCCATAACGAATCTTAAGGATTATGCCAGTTTGAGGAAGAGGGGAGAGAGGCTGTGGGGGGGGGGCTGACTGGGAGAATACATAGAACATGTCTTTAATGAAATGGAAAATGTTCATCTTGTTCTGTTCAGTAATGAACAGTCATTATACACCATGGAGGCAGAAGGGGTGACTTTTTTTTTTTTTTTTTTTTCTCTCTCTCTTTCCTGCAGCCTACAGTTTGTGGATAATCTATTAAGCAGCATCATTTCATCTTCTATTTTTATCAGGAAAGCAGATAAAACATAATTGGCTGCGAAGGCAAGGCAAGGGAAGGACAAATGAAAGGATTTTATTGATGAGCACGCATCTGCCCTCTGTTAGCCCTCAGCAGCAGCATATGTTCTTGTCTGGCCAGGGCCGGACGATCAGAATAATGCCCTTTCCCTCCTCTGCCAGTGCTCCCGCGCATTCCGCTTCAATGCATGTTGAATCTTCGTTCGCAGGTTTGAATGAGAAGCCGTTTTGCGGAAAAGCACGCCGACGGGTGAATGACGAGTGCAGCGGAAAAAATAAATAAAATCAAATTGTCTGTGGCTGTGTCAAATACTGCGTGTCACCTGTTCAAACCCGACAGGTTCGGACTTCATCAAGACGTCCACGGGAAAGGAGGCTGTCAACGCTACTTATCCTGTTGCCATAGTGATGGTGAGAGCCATCCGCGACTACTTCATGTGTACAGGCCACAAGGTACAGTACTCCACTCCTGCCTTTCTGTGGGTCATGAATATTTCCGTGGTTAATGGGGTGAAGGGGAAGTGGGCCATTCGCCGCAGATCAGCCGCACGGATGACGTCTCCGCGAATATTGTCTCGTGTATTGGCTCCATTTTGTATCCCGCTGTAGGATTTTAAAGAACTAGGACTTGTCGATCTGCTTAATTTTGCGTAAACAAAGGGACCCCAAAAAAAATTAAAAATAAAGGTTGTGGGCTATGGGTGAGGCAATAACCTATAAAGCAACATACGGCTTGATTTTAAAAACGGGAGTTTCACTCCGGGTCGTGACACAACATGGGCTCCTTCACTCCCCGCGCTGTGGACTAGACGGTGGCAATTATGATGACAGAAGGTGGATGAAAGCGGTGTTTTGTTGGCAGTTGCCGAGGGAGTCGACACAAGTCCTCCCCCTAATCTGAAATGTGCTGATACTTCATATCAGCAGCCAAAGACACGTCAGTGTGACCACCACCAGGCAATGTACAGGGAGGATCTTTTGCGTTTATATTCATTTAGCAAATGTATGCATCAAAATGAAGAAAATTGGTCACATTTTCATAGCGATCCACCCTCTGTGCCATTTTAAAACTGCAAATAGAATTTGTTTTACTGAAATGTCACTCAGCAGCAGGTGCCTTGCAGTGTCTTCGGAATTAATTTCGCTTCTTTTAAAAGAACGTTTTCCCGATTAAACTGTTGCACACGGACAAAAAACGTCACGTGATACATATTTTTGAAGGGACTATGGCCCAAATGACACCATTAGAGCTATTTGACCCTTTACGTGCAGAGTGTCAACGTGTGAAGTGTGCGTCGCGCTAACACAGTCGTGCGCTCTCTCAGGTTGGCTTTAAGCCGGCGGGTGGGATCCGGACCGCTCAGGAGTCACTGGTGTGGCTCACTCTGATCAAAGAGGAGCTGGGCAACGATTGGCTCTGCCCTCATCTCTTCCGTCTTGGCGCCAGTAGCCTGTTGGCTGACATCGAGAGACAGGTAAGGACACACGGAGCACACCGTTTTTTTTTTTTTTTTTTTTTTTGGAATATGAACTTAGGGTTTTAATCTCATGTCTCATATACAAAATCTTAATGTTTAAATGTATTAAACATGCTGTTTAGCTTATTACAGACACAAAAAGGCATGCCCACGTTACTGGCTCCCTGTTAGATTTTGTATTGATTAAAAAAAAAATATATATATATATATATACATTAATTAAGGCTTTTAAGGCCTTAAACAACCTTACTCCCAAATAGCTCTCAAAATGTGCTCACCTGGCAGGTGCCCTCTCAACCACTGACATCTGTGGATTGAACCTTTCTGGTTACTCCCACGTCACAGTTTGTGACAAAGGGTGCCGGTGTCTGTCCTCAACTTAGATTTAGTGTCCTAAATCTCAAAAATATATTAAAAAAAAAATCGCTGATATATTTTCACATGAAACAATTTGTCGTCAAGTTCTTCATTTAATTCGATGTCAAATTAAATAAGGTCGTTTGGGCACCGTCACAGATTTCCTGTTGTACAAATCCTGAGGTTTATATTTTTCCAGCCCTTATATTACTATTAATATTGTTTTGATTCAATATTAGTTTTCTATACCCTCAAAGATGACCTTTCTGCAACGCCATAATTGGGCGTCAATATCTTCACAAGTATAGTTCCTATTCCTGTGCCATTTTATTAATTGTAAGGCTCTAAGTTTGGGGGGGAAAAAAAGAGCTAAATACTACTACTACCACTAAGTACCATTATTATACAGTTTAGAGGTCTATGACTAATCGACTTGAGGATATTAAGAATTAAATTAGGCATGGTCAAATATCTAGTTTCAGTGGGACAAAATGGCATCACAGTTAAATCACCAGTGTCCCCTTACATATTACTAAGAAGACAATGAATATAGATGTTATCGTATGTAATTTGGAGTACTTTGCACATTATTTCCATGTTTGAATGTCGAATTAGTTCCTTTTCGAAACATGGAATATAAAATGTAGCTGCTCTATTGAATGTAATATACTTCGGAGTAACTCAATTTCTGTATAATGAGATTGTGATAGTAAAGAAGGCAGTTTGCGTTAATGGCCTATAATAAAATGTACTTACAGAAAACATGTATTCCTTTAGACCAATCGATATTTCAGAGGTAGAGGACACACATGAGTAGAGATAATGGGGAAAAACCTTGCTGCTTCATTATGGGTGTTGCAATAATGCCTTTAACTATTTGTGTTAATCTATGAGGGGAAGATGGAAGGAAATTGGCACTTTGTATACACATATACCCTTTTTTTCCTCCATTAAACTGGCCCCAAAGACCTCAAATTTATATTTTAACGAGAGGAAATGAATAGGAATTGTCAAAATGGCGTAGACCACTTGGCTTTTGTTTGCATCCGTCCTACACGGAAACATTACCCTGGGTTTAAGGGCTAAACACAGTTTCGCAGGCATCGTTGGCCGTTTCAAATTCAAAAAATATCGAGGGCCAAAAAATCCCAAATCATTCGAATTGAATTGTAAATATTTGACATGCCTCACTTTTGGGAACCAAACTGCAACCTCGCCTTCAACTTTATCCTGCACTCTGTCGGATTTGGCATGTAGTGATGATAATAAAGACTTGGACGTTGAAATATGATTCAAGCTTGTTCAAGCTTAACATTGGAGGCTAATTTGGGAGTAGAAAGAACAGAAAAAACACACACACACACTAACTACATAACAGCACCAGCAATTAATACAGCATGCTCATTTCTTTAAACTTTACAACCTATATTATCACATTTTGTTTTTGTTTGTACAGATCTATCATCACGTGACCGGACAGTATGCGGCCTTTCACGAGCTGCCTATGGCCTGAAGCTGTGGACTTCGCCTTTTTAACGACCAATCAAAACCTCAGACTAGCTACGCAATCCCCCGTAATACAAGTGCAAACAATATTTAATTTGATTTTGTCCTTCACGTCCCGAAAAGAAGTAAAACTCGCCAAAGCCGCTCGTTGGAAATAAAAAGCAATGTACGTAGAAAGATGGCGAACTCATGTCGTCGGGGTCTTGAGTCTTCCAAATACAAATGCAAGTTATCAAGTTGTGTTGTGCCAATGGATTCCTTTGTTAACGCACAACGACCCTGGAATCAAAGGAGCAGCGCTTTCCATCGCATCCACCGGGGCCTCCGCTTCATGCCTGCCCACCCACACATTTGCATACGCTCGTCAAGTCTCCGACATGTGCCGAATGTGTTATCGAGGCTTCCTTTGCTCTTAATTTCATAAGCAGCAGGCTCGCTCGACCGGGCGGCGCTGGGGATTAATCAGGGGGTTAAGTGAGTTTAAAAGATCCCGATTGAACGGCTCACAAATTTCCGGGCTTCATTTGAAGACGGAAAACTTCTTCCTTTTGCTCTCCCCCTTTCATTAAGACACCACAGGCCTCGACCTTGACCGGAGCGGAGGATAAATGAGTAAGTGAATTGTGCAAAGAAAGGAGATGTGAGAATTTGGGGCGGGGGGAATGTGGGATTAGATGGGGCGGGGGACTCATGGGAGAAGGGTTTGCTCCCGGGGTGATGTTAGAAGGGCTGGGAATGGGGCCACGCCTCAGCTACGAATTGTAGGCGGTGGTTTGGCAAATTCGAGAGCAGAACTTATTCTGCGGAGGTGCGTTTCATATTGCCTCTGCCATCCACGCAGACTTGGAAGAAAGATCCCAAAGCTTGGAGATTCAAAAGTATTTACTTAATTTTTTTCTGGGGGACGTGAGCTGTCCCAAATGTTTCCACAAATTAGTATTTAAGGACGTCTGATCGGCGAATTCGAGTCGTGTCGGGTCACCTGGAGTCGATCGATGAATCTTGTCAAATTAGTTTTTTATCTCCAGAGAAGCATGTGGTCTTCTGGTTGTGGTTTTAATTTGCACAGCTGGAGCTTCTCCATTTGTCACTTGTACTGTCGGTGTTGCATTTAATTCCTACCTGACAGTGTGACCCGTTTGGTTTATTTAGAGTGAAACTGTGTGTGGTGCCATTTCTGATGTTTGGGGGAAAAAAAGGAAGCTGGACAACTTTTGCAGCAACATTTTTTGTTTTCTTCTTGGGTGATGTAAAAAAAAAAAACCTCCCCCACAGTGTGAAGTGTGTAAGCAGGAATGATGGAGCAGGCCTCTCTAGTCTGCTCTTGATGGATTAGTCCCACTTACCTAAAGGCATGTAGATCATCTCAAATCTGGCCCATCGGTCAGCACACTGCCACTCGATAAGACAGAGGCACGGAGGCTGGAACTTGATTCTGCTTGATTGATTCTCTAGGCCACCCATAGAGATCCCAAACGCCCGCACGCACGCACACACACACACACACACACAGGAGAGAAATAGACTGTTGTAGGATTAAAAGTTTAGCGGGTGTGTCATCTGACGAGCAACCTCTGCAAATTTGTCGAGGAAGCGTGCCTTACCAAATGTCTCGAGTGTGCTTCAAACAAAAATATTCGGGAAAACTCCTCCTCACTGTGTCCCCACGTCCCCCAATCTCTCTCCCATGACTTTGTGCTTTTTTTTTTGTGCCTCCATTGTATTCATGCGCAATTTCCCGTACAAGACAAAACCTTGATTGAAGCACAACGTCACCTTTAACATACCCAATTTTTTTTTCCCAGACCTTTTCAAAAATCACATACACTAAGAGTGGATTGGCTCCAGTCGCTCCAGTCACTCTACAACTCTCCTATTAAAAAAAAGATTAATAATGAATTGTTATTCCTATTAATGTTAAGGTATACAGCATCAAACGATAAGGCTGTGGTAATGTTTTTGCAGTAATAGGGCTGTTTGTGTTCAATTCAAATTTGGCAGGGGGTTCGCTCCGGCTCACGGATCGGAGACGTGAGGGATTTATTTCCGAAACGGCGAAAATGTTCAGCTATACTTGAAGATGAAGTGATGCGGGCAATGTGGTGGCCAAAAAGCATGGTGAGGTCCTGAAAAACGCTCAGGCCATAATGTCAAATCACCAAATTTCACACCAATATAGTTTGAGTTATTCCTTTTCCTTTTTAGTCATTTTATTTATATTTATAAGATCAAGGGTCATTGGGGTCATTCCCACAGGCCGCAGGTGAGCTGCTGCGGTGGCGCGGGCCCCTTGGACAGCACGAGGTGGCCGCTTGATGCGAATTGGACGGTGTGTTGTTGGACGGTGTTGCAGGAGTGCCGTTGGTGCTTTCGCTCCCTCGGAGCTTCGCGGCGGGTTTGCACGAGCGGCCGGGGCCGAATTTGTCACAGGCGGCGATCCAGTCGCTCGCACCTGACAAATCGGCTCGCTCAGATTGATTGGTTTCCTGTTGTTTAATTCATCAGTGTTTCTTTAGCCCCGAGCAGGTGTGAGGAAGAAAAAAAACACTTTCGCCGCCACCGACAGCTCGCCCGTAGTTTATGATGAAGGAAAAAAATGGCCGGGCGGGGAGGGCAGTGTCAGTAATGGCCTGACTATCCATTATCAGCCACACCTCGGATTTGTCATTCTTTTAGTGGGCGCGGATACACATGAGCTGCACGCTTTTATTAATATCCCAACATGCCGCTCCGCTATTGGCCCCCCCAGCCGATTTGTTAAAGACGAGCTTGACATATTTGTATCCCCCCACCCCCTCCCCCAGAGCCTTAAAACATAGGGGGATATGTAAATCGAGTTTCCCCATCCATGTCACTCCACTGTCCAATATTCTTCTAACGTGGACCGTCACAAGTATCGGGAGTTTGAAACAAAAAAGGCAGGAGGCCGGACGGATTATCGTAACCACAGGCCCTGGGCACGCACCAACCGCAGACTTTTACGCCAAAACACACGCGTGGCACATGCACACTGCGAGGTGCCTCAAGAGCAACCTGCCGCCGCACAGCATACGTCTTTGATATCGTGTTCATTATGTCCATATGCTACATGACTGACATTTTAGGACCAAAAACGCATCGTGCTGTTGGATCACGCCGAGGTGACCGCCCCGGGTCACAAACGCGGCGTTCCGCAGTTGACCGTTTCAGGACCGCTTCACAGGGGATACTACGGATGCGTTGTGTAATCATTGCGCGATTTGAACATATATTGATTAAAAGCATAATTGAGTTTTTTTTTTTGCAGATCCAGAAAGGAATAAACACCCCCAAGGACCTGTGACCCTCCACTCCCTCTGCCGCCAGCATTCCTGGTCCCTCCCCGGCCGAGGCGTGTTGTCGGGCGCCGTCTCTATGCAGCACACTGCCTTCCGTGGAGGCTTGCGGGTACAGTGGGAAGTGGTTGGGGGTGGGGAAAGCACTGTTGTGTGTGTGTGTGTGTGTTTTTTTATGCCCGTTCAATTATTCATCTAACGTGCGTCGCACTCCCTGGGTGTAAGTGGCCGGACCCGCAGCGAGGGGCGACCGGGAGAGTTTTCGGCCAATCGTGGCACTGTCTTTCATTTCCTGTTCTGGTTGAAAGTCACCGTGTGCATTGCACACCTGCCAACACGCAGCGTGTTTTTTTCTGGATGTCGGGGTTGAAATATCCCAACGCGTTGCCCCGTCGACCTCTATCCCCAGAGGCGGCACTTAAGACGGCAAGGCGGAGTCCAAAGACACCGTCCGTTTCGTCATTTTGAGACAACTCAATGAGTGGCGGCCACGTCGCCCGGTTTCACCATAGCCAGATAATACTCCTCGTGTAGGATTAAAAAAAAAAAAAAAAAGGAT
The DNA here is from genome assembly GCA_016785305.1 of Colistium nudipinnis. NCBI lineage: Eukaryota > Metazoa > Chordata > Actinopteri > Pleuronectiformes > Rhombosoleidae > Colistium > Colistium nudipinnis. The sequence goes on along the minus strand of JAFBJU010000242.1, from coordinate 1,117,121 downwards.
TTTGAAATGTAATTGTTTTATTATCATTATTTATTGATTGACCTCTTCCTATCTCCAGCCAACTCGGTTGTTTACACCTCGCACTGCTGGCCCGGCACCTTCATTACTTATTTAAACGTTGCGATTACACACCGGGATTTAATGTTAATTGAGGTTTAAATTTTTTTTTATCACAAAAAAATCCAAGATACCGACCGTTGCGTTTTATTTGTTTATTTAAAGATGCTATTTAATCATTTACCTCTTGGATAAAGAGTGAATGCTTAGGGTTTATGGATGCCGCAATGATGCTGATTTCAGTGTTAGACTAGGAGGTGAATCTGCAGATTTGAGCAATTGACCGGCAACCTCATTTCTTGATATTTTTATTTTTTATATATATATACTGTGTATTGCTCTCAGCCCTCAGCCTCTCTCCTCCCATTTAAAGATGAGGTCAGTAGCTTGTGCACTGCTACATACAGTACCGGTGGCACCGGATTATGCCCCACGCAGGGTTAAACCCATTTGGGTTTGTGCCGCCTTAACGGCCGCGTTGCGCCGAGAGCCGTTTGAGGCACGTTGCGCCGAGAGCCGTTTGAGGCACGTTGCGCCGTCGCTGCGTTGAACTTGGCTGCGTCCGCGGGCCGGTATCCGCACAGCTTTGATCACAGAGGGCGCGGACAGCTCGATTGTCACCATAACGCAGCCAGCCCGAGCTCAAACACCGGAGCCCGGCTCGACTCGAGGTGGCGGCAGGTGAAACCTCAAAGAGAGAATAATTGGCCCTCGGTCTGCGGTGATATTAATGATACAATTAGAGCGGGCCTTTGGTTTCCACCGTGGCAGAAACAGGTAGTGATAGATGATACCGGGGGACTTCACTAGTGTCAGTCTGATCCCTCTGATGCCGCGCTGATCCCACAGAAGTGGGAGGCTGGCACGCGCTCGCTCAGGCTCATTTCCCATGGTGCACCCTGCCTTTGAGCGCTGACCTTGGTTGGAGGCTCCCTCGTGGTTGAAAGAAGAGATGGAATACATGTTTGAAAGATCAAAAGCGGTCCCGGCTCACCTGTCTCCCCAAATACGGGGCGCGCGGCTTTCGCTGGCCCACGTTCGCCACGGAAGGTGGTCGGCGTTGATTCAGCCCAGCTCCGAGACGCGGCTGTGGATAAAAAAAAAAAAAATCGAAATAACAACACCGTTCACCAGGACTGATATCTGCAGTGCAGAACATGGGGCGGATTCCGTGGTCCATGGCATATTCAGTCGAGGAATGTGATGATTTCTGTGCGGCACCTTCAACGGACGAGCCGTGAAGCTGCTGTGATCAGCATTTTCTCTTTTGGAATGATTCATGTTTCCACTAAATAGCCATCCACTGATAAGCTGTATGAGTTAAGTTCAACTTTAGCAGACAAAGAAAAAGTGTAAGGTTAGAGTTCAGCAAAATTAACGGATAACGAGGAGGGCACTCGGTAGAATTCAACTCAACCCTTGTTGCATTTCCATAAGAAAATGCGTACACAAAAAGAAACATTCTCTACATCTAGTCTTTTCAAATCAATTGCTCTGGCGAGTGCGTGCGAGTTCTTTTCTCCTCGACATCTCTCTAAAGTGAGTGTGTTTCTGTTATTGTTTCAGATTTGATACAACCCCTGTCGGCGTAAAACCGCATTACCTTCCGGGGTAAGCTGCGTGTTCTTTTCGACAATAATAGACGTTCCAAGTGATGGATTACGCAACTCAAGCGAGCTTGCGGGTCTCTGCAAATCCCGGTCTTCGCTTTGCGCGCTGCGGGACCCACTGGCTGGCGAGGTGCTTAAGCGCGACGCGGATATTTCCCCGTTTGAAAAACGTTTGGCGATGAAAACGGGAGTAGCATTAGAGTCTGGCGGTATATTGCAAGGCTTTGGATGCTGTTGGCTTTATGAGCCTGGGCCAAAAAGTTGCCGAGACGCAACACGTCTCCGGTGAGCCTGGTTTGGTTTCTAACTTTGCCTGAGAGTCCTCCAGCGATCATTTGAAATTCAGACTCGAGAAAGCCGATTTATTTATTCTGCCGTGTTTACTCAAATTCCATTTTTTTTGTTGTTGGTTTGTTTTCCTGCAGGACGAAGAAGGTGCGGCGTCTTTGTGCCTCCTCAGCACCGGCGGTTACCTGAGGGAGGTGTGCCGTGTTGCGGGGTGAGGCTTCTTTCAAAGCACCAGCCCTTGTTCTCATCAGTGAACTTGTGTGGGGCCTCTGCTGCCGGGAGGACTTCACAACATCTTCCTGTGGCAATGGAGAGGCTTTCTTATCTATTTTGGATGATGCAGTCGCGCGCCATGAAAGGCCTCCTCAGCCCAGGTGGGTATGTCAGGTGTAGAGGCCAGAGAGGTTGCAGGATTCCAGAGATCGAGGAGGGGGGGAGGGGTTGGAAGAAGGGAGGACTGAAGCAGAAATAGTGAGTTAACTTTACATAGAAGTTGCGAATTTCGCCCCCCCCCTCCCTCTAAGAAAGAAGATAAAAAAAAAACAAAAAAAAACCCTACATCTGAACTCTACTTTTCCCTGAATCTGCTGCCCAAATCGAACTCCTGACTGAGCTGATTTAAATTAAATCAGTTTCCCAGATCCCTCCACGGAGAATAATCTACATTCCGCTGGAGCTCCCGGGTCAATAGCATAACCACTGTGAAGCGCGGCGGCACCGCCGAGACGGAGGGGAAATTTGATTCATGGCCTGGTAATAGCAATCTAGAGGAATCTCTGTCAAAGAACCACGGTCAGAATAATTGTTTGCAATGGGAAATCTCAATGGAGTCCTCAGAGCTCATTCCGAGGCGTTTGAAGTGCGCGCTGACATTGGAGGGAGAAACTCAAGGGCGGGGGGGCGGGGGGGGGGGCTTTGGCAACCAGGGGCCCTCTCGAACGAAGAAAGAGCCGCGTTCCCCTCTGAAATTATAAGCAGCGCTTTCAAGAAGCCGTCAATTTTTTTTTCTTTTTCGTCCGGGTAAACTGAGGTGCGGGTGGGTGGAGGGCGAGGGAGGAGGGGTGCTTAAAGCGAAAGGACAGGCCTGGATATCTGCACTCGAGGAGATCATTAAAAATGGAACGCGCGTTGTGTTGTTTGCGAAGGCCGCCGAAGTGGTCCTCGTCGCTCCGCCCGTCAAGGTGGCGGCCAAACAAAAACGCAGCTGCAGGTGGAAACATTCCTCCGTGGCAGGGCGCGATGAAAGAAAAGAGAAAGATAGAAACTCTGCAAAACCATAACAAGCTTGAATTTATATTGCCTTGATACACACACACACACACTCCCGCTCCCCAGCATGTTGCACCTAATGTGTGATGCTGATTGCCTTGTTGTGGTCAGGAGTCCTGCTCTGGACACCTGCGCATGCTGAGAGAATCCGCGGGGATGCTGGTTAGAACTGGATTGGCCTTAAGCACCACAAATATTCCAGCTGTTTCTTTCCCCGGGTTTCACCCGCCTCGCTCCACCGTCGAGCAGGATTCGGACGGCGCGGGGAGCCGCCCGCTTCCCGCTTGACGTCGCGTGCCAAAAGATCAAACGTTCCGTCGTCGGCCTATGATGGGCCTGCGCATTGAGCTGATCAAATTCAATAATTGCATTGATATGCATTTGATTCCGCCTTGGTCGTGGGTTGTTGCCTTGACGCTGGATTCAACGTCCCCGTTTTGTTTTTCTCGAAATAGGAAGTGAATCCCAGATGAGGCAGTTAAAGAGATATGGTCGAAAACTTTAAAGCTCTAAAATGTCTAGAGGACAAAACAAAAAAAAAAAAAGGTGGGTCAGAATAAATGATTGATTTCACTAGGTTTGAAATATGCCCGGTTAAGTGTACAACTTATACAGTATATATAATTGGTCTTTCCATTCTTAGATATTTTAATGGGCACGAGACACATATTGTAGAGACGAGAAGACAAGTAGCGCACATAGATTTGTATCCGCATTAATATGCATTTACACATAATAAATGTTGAATAAAAGTGTTTCTTATTCATATAAAGAGAAAAAATGCTCTCAATGAGAATATAATGCGTCGCTGTGTGGAGAACAATAGAACCGCTCATCTCACAAGAGATGCAAAGGAAACGGAAAGGGGGAAAAAAAAAAAAAATCTGACATGAAGGACATGCGTCTTTCCGCCAGAGGGGTCTCAACACAAAGCGCACAACTTTTAACAATTAAACAAACCCACACCGCCGACTAACTCCGCTGGGGAATCGCAAGAGGAAACTTTTTTTTACCCCCCCCCCCCCACCCCCCCGATCTCTATCAATCACAGCTGTGACAAGAGTAGTCGCAGTCTGTTGGAAGTCTGCGGCGGGAGCCAACGGGGGACCCCCGAAACGAGTAAATAAAACATGCCGCTCGGCTGCGCCTTTGCCGCCGTCGTCGGTGGCGGCCCCTGCCGATCAAAAGGAAATTGGCTTTGATTAATCAATCGATATCCCGGCTAGCCTCTGTCCTGCCCCATTGATCCGCTGGACCGCATGGAGGTCAGAGCGCTCCGGTGTGTCTTCGGTGGTGGCGCCCCGCTCGCACGAAAAAAAACTCCACCCGCATTGATTTCCCTTTCCTTAAAACGGTATGCGGTTGGAAGGTCATCCATGCGGCGGCGCGACACCAGCGCGGGTCAACCTCGGCCCGCGTGATTTCCAGGGCCTGACCGGGTGCTCTGTGTGAGCGCCAACGTGGACGCGTGCTGTCTTCTCCTTCCACGGGGGAAACCGATGTGCTCAGAACTACCGACCCTCAACGTCAACGAAGGCTATTTGTGGAGATTTTTTCCGTTCGCCACAGTTGTGTCTCCTAACTGTCCTCTCCTGTTCTGAATTGTTTTCCAGCTGTTCTGCCGTGTTCCTCCCGGTTGTCCCGTTTTTTGGTCCCCGAGAATTTCGGGGGTTTAGGGTGGCCCCTCCCCCAGGTGAGTTGCTTTGTTTACTGAATACCTTTTTGAGTTTTCGGAAAGAGTTTTTACCTTGAGGGTTTAAACGCACTTATTGTTCGTCGCTTTATGAAAACGTGTCCCAATTCCCAATGCGATGGAAGGTAATGCAAAACCTGCCCAATGGCACCTATAGCGCTCACCCCCACATCGGTAACACCTCTTCACCAACGACGTTGAAACGACTGGAAACGCCGGCAATATGGTCGCCCGTGGCGCGGCTACACGTGGCCACTCAAAAAAAAGGACGAACGTTCTCTCGCTCCTGTTTCCGGAAAACGACCCAAAGCCCTCGGACGAGGTTAGGGAAGGGTCGCGGGATCAATCCAGAGGCTACAGCTGGAAGGGCAAAAGCGCACCGGATGAGTTGTGGGTGCAAGTGTAGGGTTAAACTTTGGGACACAGCCGAGCTAACCCCAAGAATAAGTGGTCCTCCTAAAGTGACAGACATCCCGTGCGTCTAAATCTATTGGTTTCCTCCCTCACCGGTGTGTTGGTAAAGGACGAACTCCGGAAGCCATCCGGAGAAGTTTCTCCTTTTCCTCCCGAATTAGAGATTCTTTAAAAACCCTGCAGGGGTGATCACCAGACAATTTATCTCACTGAAGTGCTCCGGAGGTTCCACTTCAAAGACGCGTCTCGGCGCCGCTCTTTGGCGGCGGCGGCGTTGTTTTTTTTTTTTCCCGCATGCGGCCCCACTCTTCCAGAAAATGCAAATGACAATTTCAAATGACAAACGAAAGTAAACTTCCTCTCCGAGTTGCGCGCGCCAGGTTCCCTGCGGGGGACGGGGAGCCGAGGAGGAAAAAAAAACAAAAAAAAAAACAAAAAAAATCCCTGCTCTAATTCTGTCATTGTCAAACTTTGACATAAGCGATTGTTCAGTCGCCTTTGTTGAGTGATACAGTGGGTACCCGGGTCCCAATTGCTCCATGTTCATTTTTTTAAAAGGAAGAAGCACAAGACGTGTATTCCTTGAAGAAATGTTTTGCCGCTGCTTATGCTAAATATTCTAACATTCAGTTCGGTGACGTCTTTTGTTTCTTGCCTTTTTATCTCCCCCTTTACCCACAGGAGTCCTTTACCTTTGCGCCCCGGCCTCATAACGGCATCTCAGAAATAATTTAAGTAGCCCTCTTTTTAAAAAGCGAACCAAAAAAAAAAATAACACACACACACACACACTCACTCAAGTCGGAAGAACTCAGACTCAAAGATCAAAGTGAGCAGTAGCTGGAGCGAAGGCTGACTTCCTCCAGCTTCCTCTCCGACGGTACATGATGATCAAGTGCACTGTTTTGTCAAAAAAGGATCCTGCCCTGGATTCCCAAGATCTACCCACAAGGTACACATGTCTGCATACCGCGTGTGTGAAGGAGCAAATGAAGTATCAAGTCGAGCGGCGACAGAAGCCACGCGAGTGAGGAACCTCATGCTCTGCCGCGGCAATACAGCAAGTCAGTCTTTACGTTAGTTTATTCAGTTATCGCGGCCGGGACCCCTGGCTTGAGGCCCGACGGTGCGTGTGCACACCGTTCCCTTTACATGGATTTCATGGAGTCAGGCTATTATAGAAGGGATAAAAGTTTCTCTCCCCCCCCCCCACCCCCTTTTCCCCTGTCACATAAATCTGTGGATAAAAATTTCACAGAGAAGAAGTTCTTTAATTTCATCAGCACCCCTGACTGACAAGCATCATTATGGATAAAATTATCTCGGTAATTATCCTGCCCAAAGGGAGATTTATATCCCTTCGTGCGGGGGTGGGGGGGCTCAGAGAGAGAGAGATAGAGAGAGGAGGCGCGGGATGTGGAGACGTGGCTGCACGCTGGCTCTGCGGCGTGCGGAGAAAGGGGCTTTTTTGGTTAAAATAGCGCCCTAATGAGGCGCGGCCGCAGCACAGGCGCCTGGCCCCGGCCTGGCCACCCGGTGTGTGCATTGCTTTGTTCAATGACCTCCATTTGTGAAGGGAACCTGGCTCCACTGATATCTCGCGTCGCCGTTCGCCAGACTTCTGTTCACAGGGAATGTGACGCGAACGCAGCAAAAGGTCATTTGAGGTCGCTGAGAATATTCTGTTTCCCCCCCCATTTGCTCTTTACGTTTCATGACTCCAAAGGCAATATTTAAACTGAGTGCTCATGTGAGGAAAAGTGTCATTAGGAACCCCCGTGATGCAACAGCAAGTGCGTGATATCTTTTGTCAAGACACGAACCACATTTCTTGCTTGTTTTTACTCAAGGCACACGTGTCTTGAAATAGAGTGCAAATGTTGTTTATTTACACAGTGCATTTAGTGTATTTTGTTTCTGCACCGAAACGCATATTTGAACAAAAAAGCCATTCTTATCTCATTCTTCCTCTGACGATTTAATGAAGGGAGGTTGTTTTTTTTCGGGGGGGTTTTGATTAGATTCTGTTTTCAGACAGTAACTTGAGAATACGGATAGTTTCTGTAATTCTATCAAGTGCCGGCTCTGAGGAAATAGAAATGTTGCCGCCTGTCTCCTCTCCTTTTGCGCAGGATACACTTGAAGCATCCTGTGCGCAAGCCAAGGAGATCATGCCGTCCCACCATTCCGAAAGTGGCCGCAATTTGAAAACGACAGACACAAAGTGCCGCATCTGCCCGCACGCACCGCACTGCGCGCGATGCTCCGAAAACAGATGCAAACCTGGCCCTGGTCTTTAAAAAATCGACAACACACGTCACATAGAGGCCGGTGATGTCTGGGAACGCCCCGAGCACGCACGCGCGCGTCGCTATCGGGAGGTCTTGACGCATCATGGCCAACTAAGGTTAAAAAAAAAAAAAACGCGCAATATGAAAACGTTTTTCATAGGGCTGGGAGTATTGAGGTCATCGGCATCAGACAGAGGTCTCCCGATCAAGGGGACGCCGCCTGACACGTATAGGCGTCCGTCTAGCGGCACACTCTGACCACAGCGGCCGTGTGCTAATCGGGGGCCCCTCCCGCCCGCTCGCAACGCAGCCACATTCTCCCGGCCGTGCAGCAGAGCCATTAATGCCAAGTAAGATCTTATTATTCACCGGGGGCCCAAAGTGAACCCGAGATAAGGAGGGCTCGATGACACATCCAGAATCACTCAGAGCCGAAAGCAAGGGGGGCGGCGGGGAGGGGGGGTGATTTGGATTCTCCATCCGTTCCTGCCCGTCAGCCTTCCCTTTTTAAGGCGACGCTGACGAGAACGGGAATTTTTTATTTTTTTTTCTTCTTCTTCTCGCTTTACATATTCCCCCAAAGTACAGACGGTTGACAAATTAAATTGGGGAGAAAAACAGAATAAATAAGTGGAGAATTAGAATGAATGCAGATGCTTCCGCGCAGATGAACTATATATGGTTGCCCCCTCACATCGTGCTTAGTAGGTCCAGTTGATTCTGAAATGAGCATCTGTACATTGTTTTTTAGTCGTTTAGGTGTTTGTTTTTTTTTTGTCCAATCCAACCCCAAAGTGTTATGGGATGAAGGCCAGATTTGAGCCCCTGGTTAAATTTCGAGGGGCTCTTTGACCTTGCTTTGACCTTATTCTCTTCTTCCAAAAAGACGTCCGACCCTTTAACAGCCAGTGACAAGGGTTCTAAATGCCGCCGTGTGTGCCGACCTGCCGGATAATCCACCTCTGGGGCGTAAGAGGCTGAAAAGGTGGCCTCGAAGGAGGTGCCGAGCTGCTGTCGGCGGGCGGTGAGGAGACAAAGCCTAACGGCCTGAGCCTAATGAGCAGCTGTGTGGCCGTCGTTAAGAGTGTAGAGCCACCGCTGAGCCTTAATGAGCTTCTTCATTAAGAGCCATTTGGAGGGGGGTGGTGGGTGCCACCACAGATACACAAAGTCACAGAATGACATGGTGTGTGTCACGCAGCAGAGTGGTCCCCGATTCAAGGGTTACTCCTCACACACACACAGGCTGCTGGTCCAGGAAATATCACTTTTCAGCTCTTCTGTGTGATCCTATCTGAGCTCAGATAAAAAAAAAAAAAAAAAAAAATGCTTTAAAAAAAACCTTAAAAAGATGAGAGTAATATCTTTGCTTAGGTTTTCTGTGGACCGTTGAGTCGACTTAAGTCCGCAGGAAACAGTGAACATGAAACACAGCAACATTTGATACGTTTAAAAGCACTTACCCGCACAGCCAGAATGCATTATTAATATCATGTACAAATGAATAATAAACCAACGTTTGGCGATATTCATTTGCGCAAGTGCAAGCGCTGAGCAGTTAGTGAGACAGAGAAGTAGCTATTTTGGTTAGGCAGATGTAATACTTTTGCAAATAATAATACTAATAATAATAGTAACCATTTTATCTGGCAAAGTAGTAAATATCAATAATGCTGCTGGGTCAGAGGTTCACTTCTATGGACTATAAATGAGGAGCACGGACTGTCCTGTCACGGAGGCTCTCCCCCGCAGAAATGCGGGGGGAATTCCTTCTTCTCGGTGGAACCCCGCAGGCCTGGGTGGAAAAACAAAAAGTGGGCGAAGGTTCGGTTCAAACGCTCCGCGTCTCTCAGCGACGGAGCAAAGATGTAGGTATTCGTACCTAAATATCAGATTCATTTTTTCTTTGTATTTTGTAATATATATGTATATATATAAAGATATATTTCTGCACAGCTGATCAAGGTTAAATACCTTCATTTATAATTCTGAGCTGTCCCAGTGCTTAACACAGCTTTTGTCCCAATTGGCGCACACATGCACGCACGCAAACACTTAAACACTCTGGCAAACGCACGCACACGCACGCACGAACGCACACACCACTCGCTCTCCCTTTCTCATTTAATAAACGTGTTACCAAGGCCATTTGGAACATTTTATTCATTAAACAATCAAACCAATCATTAAGACAATTACCATTTCACGCCCTTATTTCCATATCCCACGAGACTGCTCTAGGTCTCTGGGGAGTAAGAACAGGCTATTAAGAAGCTATTCTCAGTCTTATTTAGTATCTAGCGCTGTAATAAAAGAAGAAAAAAACAAAACTATGGGCTGTTAAAGGAGCTCATCTAAACCAGATAGGAAATCGGATGTTATAGCTGTTAAGGGCTGGGCACCTATCTGTATGTTCTCAGGAGGAATGTTATGATTGATTACATTGCGTTGGTGTTCATCTTGAAATCCTAAACGTTGAATTATGCCCCCCCCCCTCCCCCTGTGCTCTCAGACATTTCCACCCATGGCCCCTGTTGGAGCACCATGAAAATTGGCTGGTTGCAACTGTATCGTCATGTCCCGCTTCAGCGGGCGTCAACCAATTACTTGTAGTACGGCGTTAAACCGTGACATCGCTTCGTTGGTCCGTCCGGTGGATATGATTCCTGCATTTTGGGGTTTAGGCCGAACAAAGAGCTCCCAACCCATCGTCAGTACAGCCTTATCTGAGCAGCCGTGCTGCCGCTCAGATTTTGGGGATTTTTTCCCGCCCGCCGCAGAGGTGTGAAAAGGGTCAAATGAAACCCTTATGGCGCGAGTTAATCACACAGCATCAACAGTTTATCCCACAGGTTGCCACAAAAAATGCGCACACTTATCAAGTCCCCTCCGTGGTGGTGGTGATGGGGTATCAAGTCCCCTCCGTGGTGGGGGGGGGGGGGGGGGGGGGGGGGGGTCACCTTCCAAACCCTGATTATATGCTGCTAAATTTATCGCACCCCTACCGTGCCCAGGCGATTCCATGTGCTCAGCATTCTGCCCGTCATTGATTGGCCGCGGGTGACAGTGCGGCAAGTAATGTGGACACCGCCTTTGATCAATAAAAAAATGTATGTGTCCCGACCCTAGGAGGCATTCTGTAATGAAATCAATAGCTGTGCTTGGCTTCTGGCATTAAGATCATCGGCCGGCGCTGTTATTTAGTCATTGTTGTCCTACACCGGCAGCACAACCTGGCCACCATAAGAAATCAATGGCGGCACATCGCGGCCGGCATCCCAATTACCGGCGGGGCTGGTGAGAAATCAATGCAGCTTTTTTTTTTTTTTTTCTCGCCATCGCCACTCCTTGTGGGAAATCACGCGGCATTATTTTACCGGTGGAAAAGGGCCCGTTCCGCCGATGTGCGGGAGCCATCCGACGGCGCTTTGCTTCCGTTTCATGACATGCGATCGTAATGCATTGATCATTGGCAGCTTCTGACGACAAAAAAAAAAAAAAACAGGAAGGAAGAAAAAATCGTTGTTGCAGAGAAATGAAATATAACTACCCAAAAATCTTTATATGTCTTCAGCAGAAAAACGCATGTGTTAGGGACCTGCGGTACGTCCACACTGCATACATAGGTACAGCTGTATGCTTAACTTCACAGTTATGCACAAAAAAGTAAATAATAACGATAACAATGATACAATACCATAAACGTCATCATCTTGAATGAATGTTCAAGGAGAATGGTGTTGCAATCGTATTTTGTATCTTGGTAACGTAAGGTTTTTGCTTTCTGTTTCGACAATTTATTTTCTTTTGCCTGAACAACACATTACGGGATCCAAGGGAATAGTCCTTTATTTAAAGAAAAGAAAAATCAAATTGTATTTAATACTCCGTTTCTGAGATGTTTAACAAGGATAAACCTGTGCTAAAATGTACCTATTTGCCTGTAACACACCAATGTGTCAGTATCTCAATCCTCGCCTGTATATATGTCCGATAATTAGAAACATAATTAGAAATGTTCTAATCCAGCTCCTCTTGATGTGTCATTGTTTTGCACATTTAATGTTCGTTTTTTTGTGGGATTGCGGATTTCTGCGTTTTATTTATTTATTTATTTTTGGCCTGCTTCTTGTTTTTTTGGCATTGACCTTTGTCTATGCACCTTGTTATCTCCGCGCAGTGTGCCACTGGCTGGGTGTGGCATGCTTGTTCAGTATCTCCTTGCTGTGCCTTCCCCTCCGCGCCTCTTGCCCCTATGTTCCGTCAGCTCGCGCTTCACCTGCAGTCAGTCCGTGGCCAAGTCCTTGGCCAATCCCTGCTGCCTCGCGCTTTCATTCGGCAAAACTTGTTTTTTTGCCTATCTCTACACCCGTATATATATATATATATATATGGCCTCCGCTCAACCCAACTCCTCCGATGCCCTCTGGACTCCACCGGCTTTATTGTTGGAAACGTACTCATTTGAACTTGCACCCTGTTCCGAGGCTATTTCGGCCCGCAACTTGACTCCAGGTTATCCGCAAATCAGAATCGGAATCAGAATAGTCTTTATTGCCCAGTAATAGTAACATTACAAGGAAGTCTTTTTGGTGCGTTGGTGCAGTAGAAATTAAACATTAAATACAAAGTGAACATTAAATAAAGTATATCAAAAAATATATATATATATATTTATATAAACAATCCGAACTTTTCCCCTACAGTTGTCTGCTATTCAGTAAAAACAGCTTGCTTACAGTTTTCTTTATTTTTTAGTGGCAGAAAAGACACTTAGAAATTGGTATGAAGGTGATTGGTCCTCATGTGTAAAGAGGGAGTTACTGTGTCACGGTATTGCTCCCTCCTCCTCTGGGTGACAAATCAGTTTTTATGTAACTGACCTAGTTCTGCCGCAATCCTGTCCACACTGAATGTAAGTTGAGCTCCTAAACTCTGTGGGAAATTCTTAACTTGTCTTTTTGACCGGCAACATTATATCACATTTTTTTCGGAGTCTTAATCTCTTCCCTTTCCTGCAGTTGTTTTGCGAGTTTGCAGCTGATTTGTGTTGTGCAATCTGAGCTACGAACATACACCACTCAGCCACAACAGTAGAACGGGCAGCTGCTTTGACTCTCGTAAATATGTCGTTGGCTGAGGGGTGTATGCTCTGCAGATACTACGATTCTAAACCAGAGGTGGATTTAAATATGTAGGAAGCAGAGTGGCAAACTATTTGATTTTTTATTTTTTTGGTCCAGCTGTAAACCAGCAGAGATGGCAGAGCTCATGCAAAATGAGGTATTCATGGCTTTTGCCACCTATGCCGCCATTGTGATTCTGAAGATGATGCTGATGGGACCCCTGACCGCATACTTCCGCATCACCCGAGGGGTATGTAACAACGGCATACCCAGTCCGCGAGTTTTTCGTTATTTTATTCACGGGGGATTGTAAAGCCTCATAATGTGTTTAGCCTGCGAACATTAACCAAATAAATAAACAAACAAATAACTTCAAACCCATAAATACACAATGTGTAGTCGCACGTCATCAACATTCCCATTCGCACCGACACGCAAACCAGATTGTCAAAAAAAGAAAAGAAAATAGAGAAACAATGAATTTGTAATGGTGACGGCAATCATACTTATGCAGAGGCAGAGGTAAACACTGCAGGATTTGAGTCAATGCTTATATTATCTCCACCGCACAGGCTTTCTCTAATGAGGAGGACGTGAGCAGAGCGCCTGCAGAGGAGAGGAAGAAGCTGCTGAGAGCCAATCCGGACGTGGAGCGCGTTCGGAGGTGAGAGCACCTGGCCCTTGAAACGGGAAACTCTGCCGTCGCAGAAAGTGGCGTTTTCTGTTTTACCAAAAAAATACCGTGGGTGGGAGTCGTGATGACAGAATAACAAGTCGTAACACGACATTTCTAATCAAATGTAAGGAGAGTTACTCTCTACATATGCATATATAGTCTACATGTCTACATATGTGTTGAAGCACTGGCTGTATTTTTAAAATCGAGGCCGCCAAAAATCATAATGAATCGAAATGAATCATTTTCTCATACTACGTATTACAGCGATTTATGAGCTTCACCTTTAAAAAAAAAAACAACCCCACGGGTGGTTTAGGGTGACCACGTTATCAAATCCATGCACTTGGGATGTGTGGACGGAATTTGATATGTCGTCCACTACCAAATGTACGGACTCCGTAATGGGCGCCACACAACAGGCCGTGATACGTGACCAATTAGACTCATTTTGTGCCTTGTTGTTGTCGTTGTCGTCGCCGTCCAGATGCCACCTGAACGACCTGGAGAACATCGTGCCCTTCGTGGGGGTGGGCCTCCTCTACGCCCTGACCCAGCCGGAGCTTTCGGCCGCTCTGCTCCACTTCCGCCTGTTTGCCGGCTCTCGCGTCTTCCACACCATCGCCTACGTTACTCCTCTGCCTCAGCCCAGCAGGGGTCTGGCTTATATCCTGGGCACGCTGGTCACCGCCTCCATGGCCTGCAGGGTGCTCAGTGCCGTCCTCCTGCTGTAGACGCGACGCTGGACCAGCAGATCCCGACCTCCCCCTGCCCAAACCCACGTTAAAGGGGTATCTGCCTTTTTTTTTTTTGTACTTGACCCTTTCGGCATCTTTTTATGACGTTCATTCTTACAATGTATCTCTTTTCTTTTGCAAAACCGCTGCAATAAACGTTTTCCCTCCACAAGTTTGTCTAGGGGTCTAACTGTCGGGCTATTGGAACAGGTAAATAAGCAAATGCAGCAATGCATCTTGGACCGTGCGCTCCGGTATTAAACCTGGCTACGCCCCCAAAACAAGGTCACCAAGGCATACGTGAGCATATGGGCTGCATGTACGCATGCAACTTCCAATGTAGCCAGCACAGGTAGGATTGATGTCGTTTTCCTTACTACTGTGTCCATGATCACTTTAAAATGGTGCGAAATATGACTGAGGCAAAGTTGCGACATCCGCCCACCAGAGTGTTTTCCAGGCCAGGGCTCCTCCCACAGATTACACCACCTCAGGGGTAAATTCCAGCAATTCCCCCACCGACTGATCTTTGGCTCCGTCTTTGCTGTTCACTGTGACTGTGCAAAACCAAGGTAAGATCCCCATGCTGCACCTCGCCTGCACTCCACACTGTGGGCTAATACACTGTATGTGCGTGCAAATGTGTGCATGTTTATTTCGTTTTATTCATTTGATGATACCTTCTTTGAAAGTATTGGACCACAACTGCACCTTATGTGTGTTTTTTAACCTGTATCTACTTTGCTGATATCCGTTTTCGGTTCGATAAAACACGGCACGCGGGATGGACACGCTCTAATTGAAGTTGCACTTTGGGAAAAAAAAACTAAACAATACTTAGTAACTGCTTAATGGCCCATGTGTCAAAGTGGAGGCAAAAAGGGGAAGATTCAGTTGCAAGGAACTCAGTCTTTCGTTTTGGTGCTTGCAAGGAACTCAGTCTTTCGTTTTGGTGCGTATCGTAGTAAGAAGAAGAATAAGGCTGAGAGATGAAGCAAAATCAGGTAAAAAAAAAAAAAAAAAAAAAGCAGAAACAAGCAGAAGTTTGGGCGGTATGAAAGTACACGAGCGTGCAGGACAGCGATTGTGTGCGTAGATGTTATATGAGCATGTCCAGTGCGCTGCGGGATAAATATTGCTCAACGGACCGAAGGGCGCATTTCTTTGCGTGGCTGTCAGCTTTGGGATTGAAAGATTAGCGGCTGTGTTTCTAAACGATGGGATGGGACGCTAGGCGACGCTCATGTAAAGGGTTTCCGACATTTCAAAGGCCGGAGTCATAAATATGCGTGCCTGTTGTTCTCCAGGGAATTTCTCCCGGGTACGATGGCGGAGCCGAGCGCCATGATTGACAGCGAGGTCCTCCGCGCTTACTCCACGTACGCTACCGTCGTCATCCTGAAGATGATGCTCATGTCGCATTTGACTTCCTACTTCCGCCTCACAAAAAAGGTACCTTTTTCTCTGCCTCTCTCTCTCTCTCTCTCTCTCTCTCTCTCTCTCTCTCTCTCACAAAAAAGGTACCTTTTTCTCTGCCTCTCTCTCTCTCTCTCTCTCTCTCTCTCTCTCTCTCTCTCTCTCTCTCTCTCTCTCTTTCTCTCTCTCTCTCTCTCTCTCTCTATTTCTCTGTCTCTCTCTCTCTCCTCCACACCACGCCAAGGTACAGCATAACAGTGGAGACAGTGGCTTCATTCAAGGAGACCGAACGGCGGGGGAGAGAGAGAGAGAGAGAGAGAGAGAGAGAGAGCTTTGAAATGTCCCTTGTCCCTCGGATGTCTCCCTAGGTGTTTGCCAACCTGGAGGACACCAGCCTGATTTTTTCAAAAGAAAACAAGAAACTGGTCGGCACCGATCCTGATGTAGAGCGAGTCCGCAGGTACACATGACGACCTATTTGTGCTGATGCTGTTGCTGTGGGATTTTCTTTTATTTCCAGTCAAAGCTGCGACTGCTAAGACTCGACAAATGCTTTCATCAACCTTGGAATTGATCAGCGCCATTTGGCAGTTTATCGATAAGCATAGGAAAGACTGTATATGTAAATATATAAAAACACTTAAATCCCACACGTGTATGTGGCACCCCCCTGCTACCGTTGAAATGACATTTTTACTTTCACATGTTCATGTCAATGACACGCTATTCGACACTAATATTCTATATGGGTTGTCGCCGTCCAGATGCCACCTGAACGACCTGGAGAACATCGTGCCCTTCGTGGGGGTGGGCCTCCTCTACGCCCTGACCCAGCCGGAGCTTTCGGCCGCTCTGCTCCACTTCCGCCTGTTTGCCGGCTCTCGCGTCTTCCACACCATCGCCTACGTTACTCCTCTGCCTCAGCCCAGCAGGGGTCTGGCTTATATCCTGGGCACGCTGGTCACCGCCTCCATGGCCTGCAGGGTGCTCAGCGCCGTCCTCCTGCTGTAGACACAATGCCGTAAAACCACTTTCCATGCAAATGGATCGTTTTGCGAGAGAATGTGTTGTTTTTTTCTTTTCTCTCTCGCTCTCGCTCTCTTACACAAGTCTTGAGACTTTGAATGCTTTCAGGCTGTCTATGTAGCGTGAGCAGTCATTCACCTTAAATGCAGTTCGTGGCAGTAAAGACACGTGTATTCTATTTAAAAGCCCATAAAGTCACTTTTAAATGGAAAAAAAACAAAAAAATTAGCCTGCAAAATGAAAGGGCGCGCGTGCAACGAAAAACAGATTG
>JAFBJU010000242.1:1049860-1096970 GCA_016785305.1 Colistium nudipinnis | reverse complement strand
GTGTGTGTGTGTGTGTGTGTGTGTCTGTGTGTGTGTGTGTGTGTGTGTGTGTGTGTGTGTCTGTGTCTGTGTCTGTGTGTGTGTGTGTGTCTGTGTCTGTGTCTGTGTCTGTGTCTGTGTCTGTGTGTGTGTGTGTGTGTGCCCGTGTGTGTGTCCCCCCCATTGGTTGCCTTTTGTACTGCGGAGAGGTATGAAAAGCTGATTAGACACAGTAGTGTCCCCGGTTGAAGACGCTCCCTCTGCGCATCTGTTCGCGGTGCTTTGTGTCTGTGATTTCGTTGGCTGTCATGCACGTCGCCGAGATCTGGCCCGTGCCTCATTGTTCGGCTGGTTAGCCGCGCGGGCGCTTAATTAGGCCCAGCTTCAAAGTCGTTCGCTGCTCGAGGTGAGCCAGATATTTATATATCGCGCGACGCCCGTCCGGGGTGCTGAAAAATGAATGGTTGCGAGGAATCAGACTCGAGGCTGGCAAAGACAATTAGGGACCAAGAGTGGCAGTACCACCAGGTGGACATTTTGAGGCCACATTCCCCTTGCTCTATATTTCCTGGCGCCGTGGCGAGGCCCCTGAGCATACACGGCAACGAAGGCCTCGGCTTGCTTTCATCCCAGACTCCCTCCAGCCGGCTCCGTCAGGGCAAAGCCGAGGGGGACACGCCTGTAGAGCGCGACGCAGGTGGCGCACGGGAAGGCCACGGCGGCGCTCGTCGCGCAGTACCTGCGAACACACGTGACAAAAACGTGGCGCGTGTCCCGGAAAACGCTGTGCGTGAAACCTGACCTCTTCATGACCGAGACCTGGAAGCTTAATAGTCAGTGCAAACTGGTCAAGCACTCTGAGGCCTTCGTTGACTATTGTTTGGTGTCTTCTTGCACCAGTCACCGTGGCGCCACATTTTGCACCCAAGTATATATTATTTCTGTCTTAAATTTGCGTCTTCACGTATCTTACTCATTTGCAAAAAAAAAAAAAGGTCATGATATGGATGTCTAAATGCATACACGCACACACACACACACGCGCACACTCTCGTATTCTCTCACACACAAAGGGGTGTGCCTAATCCCTACAGTCACCCCCCCCCCCCCCCCCCCCCCCCCCCCCTCCCCGTCATATGATTCAATCTGTGGCTGAGCGTGGCTGGGGTCAGCAGATTGCTTATGCTGATCCCAGTGATTGGAGTGCAGGTGATTACCATAAGCAATTTAAATGTTATTGATTTAACCTCCTGCATGCTGTAATTGAACACTGTGGCCAAGCAGCCAACTTTAAGCCAGGGATCCCGCCCCACCCACTCTCCGATTCTGTTCTTCGCTCCAGCTGTTTTTTTTTCATTTTTCTTTTTCTTTTTTCACAAACTCTCTTTCCCAGCATTTTTCGGCTCCCACTTTTATTGTTTTGCTCCCTTTCACTTGCCCCCCCCCCCTGCTCACATTAGTCTCCATGCTAAACATGTGGGCCTCTCTGTCAGCCTGTGTCCTCAGGCAAGGGGAGTGATGGAAGCACCAATAGCCAATCAATAAGCAGTCTGTCATGGTAACAATGGAAATGTTCAATTGACGTCCAGCAGTTGATAATTTACACTCTCAACATCACTATTTCTTCATTGTGTGAGTGTGTGTGTGTGTGTGTGTGTGTGTGCATGTGTGTGTGTTAGGGCTGGAAAGTGAAGAGGTGGTCATAAAACTTTTATTTTTTTTGTTTTAATAAGAATCCTTTTCTGATAATTCCTCTCCTCAATAGACCATCATTACTAATCACTGACTTTAACACAAAAGTCCCTTTTTTTTTTACTTAATTAGAATTCTGGTGTTTTTAGATAACAAGGCCAGTGTGCTTGTAAATTACAGAGTGGAACTGACAAAAAAAAATGATATTGGCAATTCTTTCATTAAAATATTCCCAAATCTGTTTCATATCTTCTTCATTATGGCGAGCCATAATGGAGGACCAGATTCCGCACTCGATCAATTAATGGAGCAAAACTCCACCTGGGAGACACACTCATGCTTTCTCCATTTTTCATTATGCGCTGCCATTCCCCATGAGGGATCACAATTTCTTGTTTTAATATTTTAGTGTTCTAACTTAAGCTTCAGAATTCTCTCCAGGTAGCACACTAGATCATCTTGACATTTCAAAGTACTGAAACCTTTGGAATAAAGTGTTTTTTATTAAATTCTATTAACATAATTTATGCTTGTCAGGTACGCCACCTCAGTGGCAGCTGAGGTTGGGGCTGTGGAGGGACTCGACTGCCATATTTCATCCTCGGGTCCCCTCAGATGGAAGAGTGGGCTGCTAAAACACACGTGAAACAGTGGTGATGATTAGTGCCGGAGACAAACTGCCCCGTAGTCAGTGTCATTATTCACCTCCTGCTTCAGCAAGGCATAAACCACAGGAGGATTCTTAAGAGGAGCTCTCGGGGTCTGAGACCGCTCTCCCATATGGGATACATGGAGAGACAGAGAACCCTCGGCCCTTCTTGCCTTTCTTTTCAGGTGGCAGCACATAAATATATGTGTGTACATGCATCGCGCATTGTGTATAAAACGTAATGGCTGCTACACTATACCTAAGGGATTCTACTATCCTGTCCGTTCGTTTTTGCAATCATTTCAAGGAAACTATGTCCCCTTTGCCCCCCAAAAAGGAACCCTCCTCATTCCCATCTACATGAAGTAATCCAAGCCACGTCAAGACATGTGATTGATACGACGCCAAAAAAACTTCAGCGAGGCCGGCGTCCCGCGCGGTGTGCTGAAGCAAATCGCAGGCACGCCATTCAGGCGGCCTGTTTGGTGTTAATGAGTTCTGCGGGAGGAAAGTCAATAACCTGGAGGGAGGCTAATTAACTGCTAATCATTCAACCCCCAATTTTGGCAAGAAATAAATGTTGCCGGTGTGAGGAGCCATGCCGATAACAGATAAATCAAATTGTCTTTATTAAAGAAGCAAAAAAAAAAAAGAAGCTGGTTGGGTCATACGTTGCTGCAGGAAACAAGTGTTTAGCCTCTAAAACGAGGTTCATAATAGACCAAGATTGCGTTCAAATAACTTGTGCATTAGGGCGTCAGTAGCATGTCCTCATCACCTCTGTATGTCAGCGAACACAGTAGCCTGTGCAGCGTAATGGGGTCGAGGCCGAGCTGTTCAAATTGGCATGTGAAGATCAAAACGCTAATCATGATCATCAGGGTTATGATGTTTTTTTTTCACAGGAAGCTACTGCCACAGTGGTCTGCGTGTCTGTTGCCATATTAAGTGACTGATCCCTCATCATACACGACTGCTTGAACAAATGTGGGCTCAGTCAGCGTGCTAAAAGATGGGCCCGAGAGGGATGGGAAAACCCCCCCAGAGGAGAGCCAAATACTGCAAAATTACATGAATGTGTTCGTCAGTAAGGTAGGTACATTGTGCAACTCTTTTTAATAATAGGGGCTATTAATATGCTTTTATTTTTACAGTGTGTTATAACTTAGGACCAAATGGCCCATCACATTACACGGTTCTTTTAAAAATGTTCACGCGAAATACACAATTTATTTTTGTTGTTGTCATGGACCAAGCAGTCAAAGGGTAAATGTGCACAAGGCTTTTTTTTTCAGCTAGTGGGTTTTATTTCACCCACAAATTTCAGAAGCACGGATGAAATAAAAAAAAAAGCTAATTAAGTACAAGATGGACTATTAAATGATAGATATAATATCTGCTATCAAAACATAAAATGGCCTTAATTAGCTGACCTTAAAAATAAAGACAAGATGGAGACATGTATATTGGCTTATAAAACCAATTTGGAAACAATAGGGGGAAGCTATGCAAACAACCATTACACCCCCATACAAAGAAACACTATCCCCCCCACCCCCCAGTTCTTGGACCAGTCCTTTCTTTGGACATCTGTATTTAAGCAGGCTCCGCCTTCTTTCAAAATGTCCGTCCAAACCAGGAAGCAGGTCTGATGCCACAGGACCAGGTAACTCAGAAACCAAACAAAACAACAGACAAAACCGTGTAAGCTAAACGTGCTCCACTCACTTAGAGCACTGTGCTGTGTCAAAATATAGCAAACAAACCAGTCAACAAACAAACACTGGCTGTGTTTGTTGTATAATACGACCGCAAACAAAACAAGCTGTGGCAAGGGTGTGTGAAAGCCTAGACCTAGCATGAAACAGAACATTTTGTGTGGTGAAACAGAGCCAATATGAGCATCTATTTCCACTGTGCGGCCCGTGTCACATGCTAATTGACACATTAGCATGCCATAAGCTGCTAAACTGCGTGGACTTGGGCTGGCTTTTCTGTTTCCTGTTTCATTTTAAAACTGCTCTTCATGTTTTACTCTTTGTCATTTTACTCTTGTGCTCCGTTTGTTTTCCCACTAGTTTTCTGTTGCACCTGTGTCTCATTTGTTTGTCAGTCCTCCATGTATGTGTCCCCATCTTTTAATTTGTTATGTGTACAGCTTTATGCTTATCCCTTGCTGTTTCATAAAAACTACTCAAATTGTATATGCTGCCTGGTCATCTGCACTTACAATAGGCCCTGCCCTTGTGTCTGAGGCACTGCTTGTTATACAGGCCAATCGCCGCCGTGGGACCAAATAAACATTGGGTTATTCAAACAAGATGATGATGATGCATTAGAAATGCTTTTGCATATTTCCTAAGAAGCAGTGCTCTTGTTAAACGTATCGGCAAACAATTCAGGTGGATGTGATCAACACAGGCAAGTATTCAAAGAACTATTCCAAAATTCCTTTAATGCTCTATTCTTAAAAAAATACTATAACCATTCCTGCCTATAGAAATACTTGTGTATATACAGTATATCTATATCTATATAGATATATATATAACATACTTTTTAAATATATTATACTACTTTATAGTTCATCCTACTCTATGTGAACATGTGTGAAAAGTTTGATGCTTATGTTCTTATGTACGTTATGATCTGCTTTTGTTTTTTTATAGTTTTCTAAATAAAGAATTTTATCGTCATCGACCAACACGCGTGGGATTATTTGGCATCGGCGGAGGTATACCCTGAGAGTTCTATTCTAATGTAGTAATGTAAACATTTTAGCAAGAACAATATGGGTGTCACCTATGTGTATTTTTGTCAATGTTCCTGTTGTTTCTTTGACCCACCACTGCTCTGCACAGACATGGAATAGAAGTGTGAAGATGGAGCGACTGCTGGAGCCTGATTAAGCCACCATAGCGCTTGTCCTGTAAGGGTTGCGGTGAAGGAGCAGGAGCGTTTCCCAGCATGCATCGGGTCAGAGGCAGATGCTCCATGGACAGGACACACTGGTTTATCAGAGGTAGGTTGGAAATGAATTGTGTGTTGCTATCGTTTCTACACATGGGAGCATACCCCCCGCCCCCGCCCCCATCCTGACCCATCCAAACCACCCCCACCCTCCTATTGTTTACACGATGGTGCATCCCCATTTCCCCCTGGCCCGGCCAAGGTCTATTTTGAAACCAAGTGTAGTCCCTCATCCAAAAAGTTTCCCCCAGCCCTGCTCTCGTCTCCAAAGACAAAGTCTTTGTTTCCAATCTAGTGACTGTGAAGGCTATATCGTTTTATTCACTTGTATATACTTCATGCCACTCTTTTTGCTAAAATGTTTGGTATGATATGAACATTTGACCATATTTACCATGTACAATGCCTGAAAATTTGCTTAGAGTACAAATCTAGTATGCTGTGTTCAGAAACCTTTCCATAAGCAGTGCGCGCACCTTGAATTACTTAAGAGAAGTACTTGAACATAGAAAGTGAATAATGAGTTTTGGGTTTTTGTGTGTTTCTGTGCAATCCTTTCAATACTTCTGAAGAGCCATAGACTAATCTTGTGGTAGGCCAAGACTTGGGTGTAGAATGATGTCCGTGTGTTTGACAGATCAGATTGTGGGGATGGGTCGAGGGGTCGTGGGGTAGTAGTCTGTCATGGCAACATCCCTGCTATGCAGGTGGGATTAAACACGTGGGGAAACTAGGCGCCCGCTGACGGTCCGAGCCCGCCAGCAAATCTAGAATCTGGACACCGCAGCTGTGAGGTAGAGAAATACGGAGACAAAGCCTAAAATGTGCAAACAGATTTATTTGGCCTGTGCGCGGTGTGCCTTGCCTTCCACCCTGTGGCACTTGTAAATCAATAATTGAACGGAGCGAGGATAATAGCTACGACACACGCCGCGCACTCTCCGCATGGCGAAGAAAACTCATTTGGAGGCAAAATAAATTGCTGCCCATGGTCCAGAGCTGCTCACCTATCTCCTTTCTGCCGGGCGGATAGAGAGTGCTGCTGTTTGTGCACACATTTGCTCTCGTGCTGGCATTCTGTCCAGCGCTTCACGTGTCCCCCAACATATGAAGCCCCCCCCCCCTTGCTGTCACACTAAGTCTTAAATGTGTGACATGATCCCCCATCTCACAGATTAGAGAAGGCACCGGCTGCTGGTGACATCCCCGCGGTGAAGTCTGCTTTACTGCCGTTATTCCATAATTAGATTGTGAAATACTGAGACAGGTTGACTCTTGAGCTGTATTGGTGGGGAATGATGGTACTGGAGGAAGAGATGCTGAGATGCTCTGGTGTGAGGGACTAGAACGGCTGCTCTCAGGGATTTGCATGCAGGCCCAGGGCAACTTTAAGCAATTTCGATCAACACCGAAGCTTATGTGTTGCCTGGTTACAAAGTCAAAATGCATAACTTTATTTATTAACATTATATACTCCTAAGTCCTTTCCTGTCCTTCGCGTTGCGAGGCGTCTTTACCATGCCACCATGAGTTGTTTTCACATGGCAGTACATTGCATTGCCGTCAATTGCCTCCATTTTGAGTCCACAAGATATTGGAAAGTGTCTTTTGAGATCCTGCTCCTTGTTGACATAATTTGCATCACGTCATTTCTCCACCGATTGGTCATCTGCCAATTGATTGTGGCAAATCATGTGGTTGCTGCATAGCACACCGCAAAGTTTACTGGAGTAACTGTCAGGTTCACTACACCAGGCTTCGGACTTTCGTAGAAATCAAGATGTAGATATGATACATATTTAAAATCTATTACCAACGTAGTTTCTGGCATTTGGGTGGATCTCGTTTTTTTCTTTAAATCATCGTGCTTCATCGTGGCTGATGCCACTTGTCACATCTGCAGCCTTTTTGATTTTGGATATTTTAGACAACAATGACCTACCAGGCTCAACTTTTTTTTTTTTTTTTTCACAAAGTACATTTTGCCTTCATGATTCCGTGCAGTCCCTTTCCAGTTTCCTTTCCAATCGTTATGATATACCTCGTGTTTTTTTTTTTCAGCCACTGCACTACACATACCGCCATGCATCCCTTTCTGAGTTTCATTGTCCCTGCAGGAGAGTGAAAATATATACAGTATGTATATGCTGACTTGACTTTATGAAAAGTCTCAAACGGAAAATGGAGAGGGATTTCAGAGAGAAGCCCAGATGAAAGCCTGTCCCGCCAACCGTTTACTGCCCACCCGCCTTGGTAGGCGGACCAGGTTCGTTCTCGACGATGGAATCAATAGAGAGATATTTTCCTCCCCTTTTCCTGTCCTCCCGATACGGACCCATCTTGTTTACCTTGCACTTATCGAGTTTTGAACATTGTTAAATCATACCTTTCAGCTGTTTAATTTCACCTTGTGCTAGACCTTCATTCCCCCTGAGCATTGTCTTCATGCATGCTTTCTGCTCTGAGTACAGATGAGGGGATGGAGAGAAGGGAGAGAGAGAGAGAGAGAATAGAAAGAGAGGGTGCTAATGAAGCTTTCCTCTTTATTATTTTGGTCTTTTCCCTTCTCCTGTGGCTTAGGTGCCTCCTGCACAAAATGCTGATGTGGTCCCCCCCTCCCTCCCTCAGGTCTTTCTTCTCCATCTCTTCCCTGTGGCAATAGATCAGATTTCCTCCAGGGAAATCATTACTTGGCATCATTACCATTCCCAACACTTTTATGTACTACCCCTTGTTTCCTCACTCTATTGCTTGATTAAGTTGAGGGAGGGGTGCGTAAGGGGGGGCAGAAAAAAAGAAAAGAATACCTTTTAAAAGCAGCCCCAATAAATGGGTCTTGGAGGAGTTGCTCTGATTAGGGTACTTTGGGGGGTACGCGCGCGAATGCCGTCTTACGGGACCACTCCTCTTCCAAATTTAAAACAACCCCCCCCCCCCAAACAAAAACCATTCCCCCCCCCCCCCAGTGTTTCCAGCGAGAGCCCCTGCTCCTATTATTGGCGGAGACCAACTGCAGCAGATGTTCCAGTTCAACCTTTATTAGCAATGGTAATGAATTTAGCAGGTTGCTGACTGTGCAGAAGGCGTTTGCTCCAGCTGAAAATAGCCCGAGTGTTTTGATCAGAGGGGACTGGTGAAAGGAGCAAAGTAACAGTGAGCACTGTTCTCCGCGTGTTGTTAAATCTAGAGTGCTGACTCCCCCACTTATTCGGAGACACAGTCAAGTTTACTGCGGAACTGAGATTGCACATTTTCAGACGAGAGCTGGGCTGATGGAAGGGATAGTTTCAGAGGAATCTGTAACAGCAGGAAGTTATCTCTACACCGTACATATCTCACAATTATGGTGTGGATTCACTCAGGGATGGATACCGGGCGTTTCAAATCGCTGTCCTGACAATTGATTGTGTCGTTTTCTTTGCAAATAATATCTGAGTAAAATGTAACTGGAGTCTGTACTGCACGGCGGATTAGACCCGAAATGATTAGTAAGTAAGTGGACCAGCAGGACATTTGAGTCGTGTTTTTTTTACCATCAATCAAGATGCTATTTTATTTGGATCAATCGCTAAATTCAATAAAAATATAGGCATTAATTAACCAAAGGTCTTTTAGACACTTAGAGACTGAGACTTTTTTAAGTAGATTTCTTTTTCTTATGCTGTTGCTATATTTTGCTGTCACACATGTAGGTTATTTTGGTTTTAACATTTTTCATTGTGCCCTTGGATTGGAAACACGTACTTGCATCTTCATTGACGTCAGACAATGACATTTGCTCTAATGAGTTATTGAACTTAAGACTTTATTAGTCGGAGATTCATCATATTGTCCAAATATAAAAAAAAAAATGTTTTCCCACATACCTCCATTTACTATTAAACGGGATAATTGACTGCAGTGAATAACGCATCCATATTGTCCATATTGTCTTTTTTTTATTTTATTTTTTACCATAAGTACTAGTTGTCCCCAACAACCAGATATATTAACTTCTTTAATTTTAAAGAAACTTGAACACGCCGTGGAACACAAGATTCTATGCATCTCTATTCACTGTGTGTATATATTTTATAATCAGAACATCTTTTTTGGTCAAATAGAAATGGGACAGTGCTGAGCTGATATTTTTTTTATAATCCTCCCTGTAGCATGTTGCTTGCCTTGCTGTATTTCTAAGATATGTGCTGCATATATCGATAATTCATATATCTGGTGTCGTTGTTGTGCCTTTAGGCCGTCCCAGGTATGTCCCAATGCCTCAGTAGTGCTGTATGAGGCTGAGAGGCCCCGGGGTAGAGCCTCGGGCCATGGCTTTGGCCCAGCTGCTCTCCGGAGACGGTCCCGCTCAACTGGTTCGCTCCATCTTTAGAGACACATACAGGCACTCCAGACCCCATTAGCAGCATCCACTGTCTTCCTCTTGCTCTCATGTTTCTGTTTTCCTCCCGCTCTGCCCACGTATTCAACCCAAAAAAGGATTTACACCCAACGAGTGCTGCACGTGGGCGCGCTCTTTCAAAATGTGCGAGCGGGGGTCAAGGGTTCAGCCGCGGAGGCGGCCGAAAAAGACGTCTTTCATGCTTCCACTGATGCAAATAGCAGCTGTGTGAGAGGACAGAAAGGATGGAATCGAAACATGACGGCAAATCGCTGCTCGACGTGAGACTGTTCCTAGGCAGCAAACAATCGCAGACTGTCACAACAGTAAGTCCCAGATGACAGTTGAATGCAGTGCTGTTACAGCGAACAGCGCTTGTTTCCGGTGTCGGGGTGATTTCTGTGGCAGCCCTGTACTCCAACTGACATTTCCCTGTTGCTGCTTTCGGGTGGATTAGAAACAAAGCTCCGTCAGCCTCTGCAGGCCACCTTGGCCTTTGAGGCTGGCGCCTGGCAACGCATTAGGGGTGTCAGGCTCTATGACGGGACGGTGAACAGTAATTACAGCGAGGCCGTCGTCAAGATCCCCGGGTGTCAGGAGGATGGCGCTGTATTGGCAGGAGGAGCGCTGGCCCTGGAAGTCTCCAGAGGACCCATTAGAACGGAGGTCCAGTGTCCTGATCGGGCCGACCCCTGTGCACCTCCGCAGCACAATTACCGCTAGGCCCACTTATTTGAGGAGCTCACCGCTGTTGTTAGCGTCTCCTCAGTCCACAGCCTCCTTAATAACGCACTCCGAAGCGAGAGCCTGCGGGCCGACAGTCAGCAAGGTGAGACGTGCAGGGTGAGTTTAATGATGGGGGGCGGCGGCGGTGGTGGTGGTGGGGTGGGGGGGGGGTTACGGCTTCTGTGTGATGTTACAGGGGGGGGGGGGGGGGGGGGGGGGGGGGGGGGGGGGGGGGGGGGGGTTACGGCTTCTGTGTGATGTTACATAAGATTTGATTGGAGGAGAGAGGTCCTGACCTTGTGCTGCACTGGAGCCATTACTGGAAAAAACAACAAGTCTGCAGGCTCTGTAATAAGGATAGTTTGGGTTCATATTATATTCAGGGCACATTCTGCATGTCTCACTCGTGAAGAGGAGACGCAACCGGCTGCTGAGGGGTTAGTTGTGGTGTCTTTGTATGGTTTGCTCACATACTTTCATTCTAAGGAGGTTTAATGGAACACACAACGTGAGTGAAAGTATGTGCATGCAAGTATGCGGCAGGATGTAATGCTGAAAGCCACATGTGAAAATTCTTCTTCTCGGGGTCGCCGTCACCCCTGGACTGTCCAGTCATGGAGACTGTTGTGTTGCTGTTTGTGAGGATTGTGAGCTGGAACTCGTCATGCTTTGAGGAGACGATGACCTTGTCCTCGTTGCAGTTTTGTACAGGAGGCTGGTGAGGGGGCGGGGCTGGAATGATTAAGCAGATTTCCCGGGGCGCCGAATAAATCAAATAAATAAATACATGGCAGTGGAGACTGGCCAAAGAGCCTTTCTTTGCACAACAATCAGTCATTATCAACAGGATTGCAACACAGCTGGGCAAAGGGACATACTGGTACAAGAGCAATCCCGAATTTATATTTTGTGACTGGAACTAAGGGAGAAAAGTATTGTATTTTAGACACAACTGACTTAACTAGACACGGAGCAGTTTAAAAACCGAACCGTAGCGCTGAACCGTGTTATAGAGACACTGGCTGGGGACATGACAAAACGGTAAACAGCCGAGGCTCCACAGTGATTGAATTCTCGCTCGTTTATTCATCCATTTAAGTCCCAATCACATTTAATGCAGCGTTTGTTTTGTGTTAATCTAATATGTTTTCAGGAACCCTGGGAGTACATCCATTGCATCTGTTACTTGAGTTATTTCCAGCAGTCATCCATGGCTGCAGATCTGTTAAGTGAGATAAGGCAGGCGGAATTTAAAAGGGTCCAGCAAATACCATAACACCCACGCCTGGCATTGTGTGTACTGTGTGTGTTTGTTTGTATTGTGTGGTACAGGCTGCCTGATGTGTCCGCTGTGATATTGATCAGCTGTGTATTTGGCCACAATGCCATTCCATTTCATATATAACAATATTTCAGCAGTCTTGAGAGCAGATTAGGGGAGGTTTTCTACATCTGTGACACATAATGGAGTTTTTTTGGGATGTTATTTATTTCTTCGGAAGTGACCATGGATTGGAAGGCGATATGTCCTGTGCAGGGGCTGCTGAGATTGAGCAGAAGTGGCGATGCTTAGAGGATTTGTTTGTGCCGTCGATGTGTTTTATTTAATTTTCCTATACCATTTAATCCTGACAATCTGTATTTCATAGCCTTCACCTTTTAAGGGTCGGCAATGTACGGCGGGGAGCTTTCCAGAGTTTGTGAGAGTTGCTTCTGATATGTATGCCGCAGTGGTAAGGCGAGACCTCGATGACCTTATGCCCCCTGATGGAAGCGCATCGCTTCCATATGCCAATGATCTCCTAATGGCCTCCCCTGGAGAGGAACCCTTGCAAACAGACTCCATTCTCCACCAGTAACGTGGGGCCGAACAAGGTCACGGAGCATCGCTTGCCAAGCCTGGGGTACTGACTTGTTGTACATTTTGGAAAAACCGACGCCCCCTCCTCCAGACCAAACCGCGGTGAAATTGCCGTCTCCGGCGCCTCCACCCCGCGCGGAGCCGACATTTCTCGCTCACGTTGGAATCGCAACGAAACTCTGCGCTGCGCTCTGTCCTTGCGGCAGCTACACGCAGAGACTTGGAAGCTCTTCTTTGCGTCAACCCCGGCTCCGGACTGGCCAGACTTTACGTTTCCCTTGCACCTGCGTGTGTACAAGAAGGAGCAACCTCACCTCAGGCCTCCAGGGTCGGAAACATGGCTCTCGTTACCGCCCTGGGACGTTGTATTCTTCTGAGCCGCCTCCTGTAGCTGTCAGCTTGTATCCGAGCCGTCGCTGCCGCGGCGTTCTTCATTTCATTCCGATGGGCTCCGCGTTTGCGGCTTTTGTTCCCTGCGCGGTTCTTGCAGGTTCCGAACACCTGTGACTCCCCAAAAAATGGCAGCTGCTTGTAAATCAGGAAGTAAGGTGTCCATTACATCCAGCGCAGATATTCCATCGTGCTCCACTTTGACTCTGGCAACACTGCTCCCATTGGCTGGATCCGATCGCTGTAGTTACGCATGATTGCAAGGTCTTGGTCGACGCAGTTAATACACCTGGGCCTCATTTGCAGGCTCTCGTTGCACACTCGGATTCGATTCGTTCTTTGTGATGGTCCAGCAATGAGACCTCCAGATATACTACATCTTTCAGGCTATGCCGCTCACACCGAAACGCCTGTGCTCTGCCCGACCTCCTTCGAACGTCCGCTTAACAAGCTGACCTGTGTGCTCTCGCAGGCAGCCAAAATAAATGCACGTGTAAGTCTGCCACCATATGCATTTTGGTCCATCTGCCACGAGCACCGTGTAAACGTAACAGATTGGACATTATCCGACAACTCAGGCCCACCTTATAAAAGTCTTCTTTTCGTTGCTTTCTTCACTGGCTGCTGTGAAATGTGCTGCTCACACAGCTGGTACCAGAGGTCCAAAGATGCATCAGTGGACACTGTTGCTAAACAAGCTGTGCTGACCCCTTCCTCTGCCACAATGTGTAACTGTTCTTTTTTCAGAGCTCGCTGCCTACACAGAGGGGTCTATTGTCAGTCAGTTAGTTTGCGGGTGTGTGTGTGTGCGTGTCAGTGCTGCAGCTATAAGGCCATTAATATATCAAAAATATGGACACTGAGAATTGTGAAAGATGTATCTTTGGTTCATTATGAAACTGTGGTGGGTCAGACGGTGTCAGCCCTGACACAGCTGTGTTACGCTTTGTCCCGTAACACCTGCGAGTGTGGCCGGAGAAGACAGATCTCATACATCTCCTCAATGTGTGTTGAGTGTGTTCAAAGCTGTGATTAAAAGTGTCCAGTTTGATCGGATCCCCCGAGACAGCTGGCAAGACCAAGTCTGAACAAGACCTAATTTAGCTTCCCTCTAATTCCGCCGCCATCTAACAAGTCAATAGATGAAAAGGGACAGAGAGGACAACACATCGGGAAACATGAGTGATTGCCTATGTTGCCAATGTGTAGACAATTCAATTCAATTTCAGGGGAAAAAAAAGCAATTCAAGACATGGTGATATCAAATCGACATTATCAGCTGTTGGACGGAATCGGATGCTTTCTCGTTGTCCATTGCTGTCGCCGTCTCCGAGGTTACGCCAGGAGCTGCGTTGTAGCAGATGTACGCCTCCTCAAATATGTGGCCACATGTCAGGGCCTGGACCTAGACAGAGATGCTGCATGGGGGAAAAACTGTAACTGACAAAGAAAAAACGTGTCTCCAGTTCAGTTGACAGACAGGGAAATGGCATAATGAGTCACTCAAGCTCTATAAATCAATGTGTGTAGCTCATCATCATCACCGGCATCGCAAAGTAATATCATAAATGTAAAGCATAATACAGCCTAATGGTATACATCGTTGTGTTGCATGGGTGATATCTGTGGTCAAATTTCAACCTCTTTATATTCATTCAGCACCTGACCTGTGAGTGCCGAAAGTGGGACTTCTGTCCACCCCTTGGATCAATTGTCCATCTTTAGTGATTCCCAGAAAGGATGCTGGGTAATCAGTCTCTCCTCTGATTCATCCCAGGGGCGTTGGATGTGGTGGAGGTCAGGGCTCTGCAGTGGCCAGTCCCTCCACACTGTGTAAACCGTCTTCATTTGGTGCTCGCTTTGTTTATAGTGGCCTTGAAGGACCTTCTTAAAAGTGAAGCACAGTAGTGTTTAAAATGTCATTGCGTGCTGAAGCATTAAGACTTCCCTCCACCGGAAGTAAGCAGAGCCTACGGACGTGTCCACATACTGTTGGCCATATATTGGGCCAAAGCGCCTTTTGATTTCCATTGCCCGCATATGCATTTAACATGCACATTTGTGAATGTGAGTGTAGTGTGTGTGTGTGTGTGTGTGTAGGAGGCCTATTGCTTTCTGTATTTTCTCAAACTGCACCTCCGTTTATCGCTGATACACACATTTCTCCTCAGATCCCCCATCTGCCCTATTTGATTACACTCATCCTCTGGAGAGAGGGGAGGAGAGTGAGAGCGGAGCAGAGCCTTTGAGTCTCCTCCGCCATTTCACACAACAAAATAAGACGTTTCATCACACAATGCTTCTCTGCCAAATGAGCTGAGGCGAAAATTGCCTTTTGAATAATCCGCTTCTTGATTTTTTTTTCCCCCTTCTTTTCTTCCTTTTTCCCCCCCCCCCCCCCGAAAGGTTTTTCTGAAGGTTATTGTTGAGAATAATGCAGCCCCCCCCCCCGCAGATGACAATCATCTTTCCAATTTGTTTGAGATTAGGTCATATGGAAAAGGTGCATCGTAAACACACAGTGTCTGCATGCGGGCGTCGGGGGAATGGAGTGGGTGGCACCGATTTCCCCCCCCCCCTTATACACATCTCCCCCCCGTTCTGGGCGCATCCAGCTTTGATTGCCGTGACACTGGCAGTGGGAGAAAAAACCAGGGCAACAAACAAACAGAAATCCACAGAACTCTGTTACTAACTGGGGGAAAGAGAGAAGCCGAGCCCCCCTCCTCCTCCCGAAGCAGCATGACCAGATTGGATGTTTGATTTGTGGCTGGATCAGTAAACACACTGCGGCTTCAGCTGCTTCTTTTTCATTCAACAAAAAAAAAAAATCCTATCTGAACAAACATATCTCGGTGTCTGAGATAAGACGGTATTGACAACTGCGGTGGCATCTGAAAAGAACATTAATATTTCTCTTAGCGGTACGAGCGGGGGACTTCTATCACTAAGACGCTTAAAATAGCATCGCCATGCGTGGCTTGTGCTGGTCAACATTGGTGTGTGCGTGCCTGGGAGGGGGATTGCAGTCATTTTCCTTCCATGATTGAGATGGTGGACTCGGGGCCTCTGCTTGAGGTTAACCTGCCACATCAAAAGGAAGCCCAAGTCCTGCCGAGTCCTGACTGCATCGAGGCTAATGGCAAGCAGATTAGTCGGCGGCGATAACTCGGCTAATGCGTTCTGTGGATACGCGATCAGCTGACTGGGTCAGATTAGTGCTTGAACATGTGTTTGAGGCGCGGCTACACGATCAATGGCGTGCTAATTGTTTTGTCTCGGAGACATTTACGTCTTTTGCGATCTGGAATGTCGGTAATCAGCTGGCTTGCTCTCTCCGAGCAGACAACGCGGTATCGCCGAGCCGACCGATGAGGATCATCGTGGTCATTGCACGCCAAATAACAAACATTTGGCAGAATGGAATGTTTTTTCCAAGATAAGCCAGCTTAGTATGTGTGGTGCGTACCGAGGAACCGAACAAAATATAAAATCCAAGGCCCTTTGTGGCGACCCGACAGGTACACCGTGGAAGCGCATGTTTGACGGGGAGAACAGCCGATTTTTCTATTCGTGGAGGTCAGTCATGCATTGTGCAGCATTTGTGCAGCATGCAACACTGGTGAACTCCAAATATGGGAATTTGCAATCGTGGAGCAATTTCAGTCCGATAAGTGCAGGGTCCAAGGTGGAGGAAGATGTCATATTAGTCGTATTGCAGCATGCAATTCTATGTAGCCTGGCACCTGACACAGTGGCCAGGGCGAATATTGTCCAGTTAGCAACAAGGAGACCATTTAGTACAGAACTGCCTTCCTCCGCATATTTAAATTAAATGTTGCGACGCCTATTTCCCCTGTGATGGGGCAGTAACAGTCACACTGATAGTGGGTCCATATAGACGACTGTATTTTCCTTTTTTTTTTTTGAAGAGATGATGGCATTCAAGCATCAATTTATTATTTCCTGACATTTTAGCGTCATTTTAACTCCACTGTGTTATAATGCAGCCAAATCACACTTTCTAAAGTTTTGCTTTTCTATTTCCCTTTAAAAAAACGTGTGTGTGTTTGTATATATATATATATATATATATATCAGAAAATTCATCCCCAATACTGCATCTGTTATCACTGAGCACTTTTCATGACATTAAAGTACATTAAAGTGTTTTTGGAATTAGTTTGGTGGGCACAGTTTTAATGGACTATTCAGATTAGCAGCACAGATGGAGAATCTACATAAGCAGTGATGAGATGGCTCTTTAGCAATAACTTCAGTGAGCCATAACTTTGGTACAAAACAATCGTTATTCCGACAATAAGATATTCATTTGCTGTCTGTCTCTTCTTCTTGAGATGTAGTTCGTAGCTACTTTCTACTGGTGAATAATCAGTAATGGTGACCTGCGTATTTTGCATTGTTACTGAGGGCTGAGGACTCTCGCCGAGGGGGCCCGTACAGTGCAGTTGGGTAGCACACTCGAATCGGACCGAAAACACACACGCACAAAAAAAAAAGTCCATTATCCTCGCAATAAAGAGCTAATGACCCAACAGCGGGAATATATTTGCCAGGGCGCCCATCTCCTTGAAAGGGCCAAAGGATAAGGAGTCATTAAAGCGGCGTTATCTGGTCCAGATAGCATTGGCATGTCCGTGAAGATCATTATTTTTGCCCCTGGAGCCGTTTGGCAAAAGAGAGCAGGCCTAACTGCACACCCGACGCTTACGCCGGGGTCAGCTGTGACACGGGGATGAAGACGCTAACGACACACAGCCCGGCAGTTAATGCTTTTTTTCTAAATGCTCTTAATGACTGTGGCCCCTAATGTGGGAGAGCCGCGGCTCTCTGTTTGTCTTTGTGCTCCGTCAGCTCACTGTAGCTGCCGGGGACACGGCCCGCGTTGTAGCCCTTTCCATTTTCTTTCCTTTTCTCTGGGATTCTTCTGCTTTGATGTACTGTATTTGGTCTTTTCTTTTGGAAGGAGGTGGGGGGGGGGTACATATCACGTGGCCCCCTGGCCCAACTGAGCTCTGAGTGGTTTATATTGTAATGAAGAGTTTTCCAGTGCTGTGCCTCCCAGTTGAGCCTTGCCTTTGGTTAAAGCAAAGTGTTTATGTGGAAGTACACCCCAAGGGACCAAGCCGACCAGACACAAGTAACTTGTAGACATGGGAAAATGTTATCCATTGCTCTATCTATTTTTAGTGATGAAGCAATAATATATAAGATAACTACGATTTAGTTGACTCGGTAATTATGTTATGGACATGCAGATTGTAGAGTGCGAGGCATTCTTGGTCCCTTTCTCCTTGCTATTCTTGACAATCGAAAACCGAACCGAAGCGAAATGCAAGAATGAACCGTTCCCACATCTTACGTCATAGAGAGGCTGAAGTCGACCGAGAGCAATTACGAATGATCCATATGCATGCGCAAGGAACATTTTGGCCCAGAAGTCCTCGTTGCCAGTGCAAACGTGACGAGACAGCGCCACGAGGAGGGTGATGTCCAGGTTGGAAGCTCGAAATCCTCGGGGTTTGGCGGAACAGAATTGAGGCGTGAATTTGAGCGTGGGCTATGGCAAGGACGCGACCTTTCATATCCCAGCAGTGTTGTTGGAGAGGTTGAGTCGGTGGAGCAACATTCGGCTTCAGCCCTCCACATAGACAGCTCAAACTCTTCCCAAGGCCGGATATTTATTCTGTGATTGCACGAGTCATAGATCAGAACTATAACGAAGAAAGAAAACCTGAAAGAAAAAAAAAAAATAGGTATTTCGTGTGCCTGGCAGTGGCATATTGCCAAATTCTCTAGAAGTCAGGCGTTTCATGTGTTGTGTAGGTGGAGGTAGACCCCAACCTTAATTCCCCAAATAGTGATCGAATGTGATTTAAGACACGGCTGTCCAAATTCACACGTCATCTACGTGCATATATTGTGACGCCGATAAAGTGTACACTATGGAACCGCATTGAAGTGTGCCAGTGGGAGAATCGAGTCCTGTATGCAATCCAGGAAGTGCAGTGAATAACCCAAAAGGATTGAGGAAATGCAGACGCCTTTAGTTAGTCGACGTGATTATTGTTTGGTAAAAGTTGTTTGGTGAAAGAGTCGAAGGCCGGTCACATCCGAAGGTGATTTATTGTCACTGATCAATCACTGTGGCAGCTGGCCCTCTCGGCTCCATTTGAATCGAGTCTGTCGTCTCTTATCAGGCAGGAGAGTGGAGACAGTGCTGGAGAAACGAAAGATGAAGCAATTTCACCTCTCTTTAAGGCAACCGTGTTAGTTTTAGCTGTAGAAGCATGACTAGCGAGTGGCATGTCAGGCACAGAGATGTTAAAGCGGCACAATGTCCACTGACAATCCACCGAGAACCGGGGAACTATTCTATACCAAAGAATATAACGGCTCATTTTACGGTTTGCTGCCACTGTGTGCACAGATCAAGCCAAGTTAGTCTGGAAAAAATAAATAAATCTATCTATCTATCTATCTATCAATATTTGAAATGATTTATGAACCGCTCATTTTGAACCATGGCGTTTGTTCTCCACATTGTTTGAAATCCTAGTAGAAATAAAACCTGAATACCATTTGAATCACTCGAAGTGCATTGCATTTTGAACCTGCAATCGAAGGCTTTGGTAGAAGAACGGTTGGTTAAATTCTAAGTTCTAACACCGGCTCCCATAGACCAGTCTCTGTGTCATAAGCCAGCCTTGAAGAGGTGGTTTCTGCCGTAATGACGCCTTCTGTTACATCTTGGTAAATGCTGATGGCGTTGCAGTAAAGCTCTGAGCCGAAGACGGGTATTCTCGGGTCACAGAAACGGTAACGTAGGTTTATTTGCATATGTGCCACGTATACGGATTTATCATCGTGCCGCGTCACGCCCATGACCACCGACCACGTGGCGGCGATGATGTCGCACAATCGTCAGCGGGACGCCGGCGCAGCTGAGCTGTAACAACACACGACAGGCGTCGGCCGTCGGGAGGAATTCTTCTTTCGGTTGCCGCGCTTTCTTTTAATTTGACGGGGCTGTAATCTCCATCTACTAAAGGACTTTCAACAGCTTGAGCCTAATCAAAGAGTTTTCTCTCCCGTCTTTGTGTCGGCGGATAAGGAAATTCAATTAGCTTAATTGGCCTGGATATTATGCTCTGTAATGTGGTGTCGACAAACTTCACAGGGCACTTTGGAGGCCCCTCGCTAATGAGAGCAATAACTTTAATCCAAATGTTTTACCTCGACATTCCAGACGATTCTAAATTGAAATCCAGGTAATTAGCTGAAATAACCCACGAGGAGATAGATGGCGCCCCCCTTCTTGGAGCGTGCTAATGGCAAAGTATAAATGAAGGGTTGCATTTTCTTCCTTGTTCCGCGTGTGACACATGACGGTACCAAAATAGAAAATCCCCTTTTAACTCTGACAAGATGAAAGCCTATTGTGTGTGTGTGTGTTTTTTTTAGAGCTGAACAAAAGGTGGATTTGAAAGAACAATGGAGAGAAAAAAAAAAAAAAAGGAGAGAGTGATCTCATTTGAATGGAAAATTTCAACCCTGAAACCAAGGCTCCCCACTCTGGGGTATTGTGAGCCGGCTTTCATTTTCGCAGAACGAAAATGAAGGGCATTTTACAAGCTGCAGAGACAGCTGAGGAAATGATTGCACTTTAGATCAATTCTATATCATAGGCCGCAACATGCTTAGCTGGTTAGGGTAATGAACGGGGAAGAGGCTCTTTCCAGCGGCTGATCTCGGGAAATGCAAGATATTTAACCTCAGTAACCGCTTCAGTAAACATTGTGACTTATACATTTAGGTGAAACATTTCTGCAGACATAAATCTCAGCCCTCCATCTATTGACATAACAAGCCAAGCCTAGAGGAGTGAGAGAAAAAAAAAAGAGAGACCACACTTGCTGGTAACACAATAAAACTGTATTACATTTGTGCTTAAAATTATTACAATTACAGTATTTACAAGCGTTGTCCTAAAAATAAACATCTCATGCTGGATGACACATAAAAAGAAATCATTGTACAATAGCAAGCAAAAAAAAAAAAAAAAAAAAAAGAATATTTCTTTTATGTACACCCATAATTTACAAATTAGAGAAGGATCTTTTTTGTTTTTGTCCAGCTATGAAATGGTGCCGAGCGCTGTCGCGCGCATTTGGATGATTATAGCAAATATGGAAATATGAACGCTCGATGGGTCAAAGGAGCCGGGCTGAGAAAACGTTGACTGGATCCAAGGGCCAGCGAGTGAAACGATGTCAAAAATCTTGGACAACTGGTGAAGCATTGAACGTTTATCAAATAAATAGGGTACAAAAAAGTAACCACCCCGCCCACCTTCCCGCAACGATACCTAAGCCCCCCCCCCCCCCCCCCCCCCCCCCCCCCCCCCCCCCCCCCCCCCCCAACGATACCTAAGCCCCCCACCCCAACCCCCCCAACCGCCGCGGCCCGCCTCCGTGGGAATTTCTCCCTCCACATTTCCTGTTTGACCAGTGCGAAGTTTGGAATAAATACAAAGACGGGTGTTTCCGGCGCACAAAAAAAGAAAACAATACACAGCCTTCCATCACAAGAGCGGAGCCTGTACTGTCGGTTCCGAACGTGCCCAAGTACAGCTGAAAGTAGCTCTGACGGAATGCATTTTAGGAATGGAACCCCACTCTCCTCACCCCACGAAAGATATTCTCACACAGCCAGGTGTTTGTCTGCAGGCATTAAATCTGGTCCATATTATTTGTGATGTATATATAATAATATAATAATATATAATTATAGCGATGCAGCTGTAATGTTGTCCTGCGCCGCCTTGCTCGACTCAGAAATACCGTTGAATAAGAATCACGTGTTTACTTGTCGACTCTGGAATAGGGCAGCCATAGAAGCGTACATACATTATGTGACGGTGGTCGTGGGCCCACAGCCCGGTGGCCCAATGGAGCGCCGTCAGTATCAGATTTCCTCGAAGAGCGATGTCTGATCAGCTTTGTGATCTTAAGGTGTCTGCATGGACCGGACGGAGCCTCGCGAGACTGCCTGGCAGAGAAGTCCTCAACCCCTTAAAAGAGGGGTTCCACATGCTCACAGACGCTCGCACACGCAAAAACAAACACACACAGACACACCCACCCACGCACCCACCCACGCACGCACGCAGCAACAAGTCAGTCATCCAAAGGCGATATTTTCTGCCGCTCCCCAGTTTACATTCACTGTGTAGTTAATCTGATATCGACACGGTAAACGGGTCTTTATCGCAAAGTTACATTGATTGACGATGCCTTCGGTGTGTTATTTTTTCTTTTTTTTCTTTGTGGATTCAAGTAGAAGTTGCTGTCTGTCAGATAAAAGATAAGTCTGATCTGGGGTGGGTTTGTTCTTTTTTAGTTTGTTCTGTTCACCTGTTGGTAGGAAAGCGCTCTGAGGCCCGTGTTTGTCGGCTTCCAAGGAAAGACGCAGCATCCGTCAGTCACAAACAAAGAAATGGACGTTCAGGTTTTTTTTTTTTTTTTTTTTTCCATAGCCGGGGTTTGTTGTATGCTTCCAGGGCCTTTCTCTGCCACACCGGCGTCCTCTATGGCTATTTTGTACAGCAAAATGTGTCCCCTCCCAGGGAGGCTTGCTTAGTTATGTACATGTGGGGGGGGGAAAGGAGATGGACAGGAGGCTATAGTGCTTTTTGTTGTGTGATTTCAAGCTCTCCTTCAGTCTCTCTCTTCCTCCCATTCCTCCTTCATCCTCCTCTTCCTCCTCCTCCTCCTCCTCCTCCATCCGCGTTTTGGCCTGCAAGGGTCAGCGGACCTGGGGAGCGTAGCCCTCCTTCATCAGCCCCTCCTCGTAGTCTGTCTGGCACAGGATCATGTTGTTCTTCAGGAAAAACTTGTCTCCCACACAAAACCTGCGCCGCACAAAGAGAAGAGAGAGAGAGGAAAAAAAAAGGGGGGGGGGGGGTTTACATAAGCATCAAAGAGAGAATCTGATCATTAGTACTGAGCTGTAGGCTAACAGGCCCAGCTGGCTGCAGCGATGGCTCACTAACATTAGTGCTCCATCTCTA
This sequence comes from Colistium nudipinnis, assembly GCA_016785305.1. Classification (NCBI taxonomy): domain Eukaryota; kingdom Metazoa; phylum Chordata; class Actinopteri; order Pleuronectiformes; family Rhombosoleidae; genus Colistium; species Colistium nudipinnis. The sequence continues at coordinate 1,074,229 of JAFBJU010000242.1, read as the reverse complement.
CCTATGCCACCGTTACCTCCCCCTTCAGCTGCAGAGGGGGACGTGTGCAGGCAAGGAGGTCTCTACCAAACGGTCAACTCAATTACAGGGGGGAGATGCAGGGCATGGGGGGGTGTGAGGGGTGACCGGGAGGGGGACGTGTGCAGGCAAGGAGGTCTCTACCAAACGGTCAACTCAATTACAGGGGGGAGATGCAGGGCATGGGGGGTGTGAGGGGTGACCGGGGGTTCCTTCCCACCTGCAGCTACTAGAGAGACCCCCCCGACCATGGAAATCCTGTCCTGGTCCAACAAGAAGGGGGTGGGTGGGGGGGGGGGGCAAGGGGGGGGGGGGGGGGGGGGGGGGGGGGTCACATTTACGCTTGACCTTTCAGAGCAGCACCAAGTGGAGATTATGTTGAACACGCAACTCTCACTGTATTGTCCCGAGGGCTGCTTATCTCCCTCAGTGCGCAGGTTGGACAAGGTCGGAACGCAGCAGTGCCAGTGTTTACCAGGGGTGTGTGTGTGTGTGTGTGTGTGTGTGTGTATGTATTGGGGGGGGGGGGTTGTGGGTTTGGGGGGGGGGGGGCTCTGTGCTGGGAGCTGCAGCACAGAAACCTGACGTACCGGGGTCCTGTTTTGTAGCATTTATTCAGGGCTGCGGGCCAGATCGAGAGCATGATTTGTTGCATCCAGTTGGGACCAATTAGCAGGATTTCGAGTACACCCTAGGTATCGGCACAAAATGCTAAAAAGTGGGAGAGCGGCGTGTTTCTTGAAATGAAACCAAATGTTCTGGGGAAGATGTGACATTTAGTTTGAAAGAAATGCGATGTGACGCCACAGGCTCATAGCTCTGTAGTGCATATTTATATATAAATTCTTGAGCGGCTGAAATTAGGGAGGAAGTGCTACAAGTCCGAGCAAATTGAACCAATGCCTTCCTCCCCAGTACTGTCGTAAATGATTGAAGTGGCCCTCTTTTCAAATTCCTCTCGGAATCTTGCAAAAAAAAAACTAAACAAAAAAACAAGTGAGAAGCATTCTATAGCAAGTGCTTTTAAAATGATGCACATGAACGGGCAAATAAAATTCAAACTCACCCAGCCAGTTTTTAAAGCTAAATTTAGTTTTGAAAAGGAATGATCTCAGGCATGTCTGGCAAACAGAAATGGATGCGTTTTCTCCAAAATATCTGCCAAGAGCAGTATGAGAGAACGAGGGTGGCGGCTTCAGATTTTTATCCTCTTAAATGGTCATTTAAAGCATTAACATCCACGGAATATCATTTCGGAGGGGGGGTGCTAAAAGCCTTATTAAAATTTTAATTTAATTAAGTATTTGTCACCGAGGAAAGAGTAGGAAGAGAGGAAGCCTTCATTTGTACCCCTACCCTGACCCCACCCTGTTTCTGATGGTCTTATGCCCATATATTATTATTTTGTCATGTATGTTTTGCCCTCTTTCACTTAGTCATCATTTTGTCAGGGTGAATATCATCAACAAAAAGATGAAATCCATTGATACTTAATCTAAACAATTAACCAAAAATGAATAAATTTTTAACTATGGTATCTGGGTAAAACCAATATGTTTTGTACGACTTTAATAGCAACGCAAACATGGACAACTCTTGTATCTGGGCATCTGGGTGTTGGGAGACAGTGACGTAGCAGAGAAGCACACAGGTGCGTCGCCATGTGAGGGTGTCACCCCCCCCCCGGTAAAAATGTCCCCCCGAATCTTCCAGCGTGTGTCTTTGACCCCGAGTCACCTGCCCTTATTCCACACAGCCAAATTGTTTCGGCTCGGTGAAATGTCAACAGCATATGTGGCATACTGTATGTGCGGCAATTATGATGTGGAAATTACACTGGGCCTATCACAGGCGTGACTTCTCATTCCCAATGTTAAAAAACAGCTGCAGGGCCCATTTTGGACAGAGTCTCTCTATTACAGTTTGCTGATATATCGGTTTGCTTTAACGCGAGTTTCAGGAAAAAAGTGAATATCAGCTAGTTTGTGTAGTCCACCGCTGATAATAATAAACAAGGGCACGTTTTTACAGTAGCTTTAGCTCCATTATGATGAACCTATGAAATCCAAATTCACTTTTGTTTTGGATGTTTAAATGTTCTGTGGTTAGTTATTGAGTCAAAAAAAAAAAAAAAAAAAAAAAAAGCACGGAACAAATAGAAATATCCAGAGGAAAAACTCAAGGTTTATGTGGGCTACTTTAATTGGTGAGGTTAATTCGCCCAAGAATTTAATTATTGTTTGAATTATACTGCTTTACATTTTCGTTCCCATTAATAAAGTACATCTAAGTGCGACAAAATACAAATCCATCGGCTGTTGAGGACTGTGTGATGACATAAAAGGCTACGTGAGATTACTGCGTCGCATACACAACTACAGCTGATTGTATTAGATTTCCAATTTGGAAAAGTGTTTGAGTTGATCTAAGGCATGTGATGTGTGAGATAAAAAAAAAAAATCAAAGGCAAAAATATTTTGCTCGCCCACTGTCAGCCTTAATTATAAATTGGGTACATCGGACTGATTATGAGGCGAGATATAATCAGACTGGATAATTATTCCATTTCCCTTCACTCACTTACGTGCTAATTAGGAGATTGGGGAGAATATGTCGTGGCTTTCTGATAAATATGTCATATATTTAAATGTGGTCAACCTCATGCATGATCCTTTTATGAGCGCACCATTTGCGCTGTTGAATCAGGAAGGCTTTTAATAACTTAATAGAAATTTGGCGCAAATAGGCTTTTGGGAAATGTCACGAGGAGGTGCAGTACCATTACCAAAGGCCCAGTAATCACATTTTTGTGCTCTTACGTCTGTTCCCACACCACAGTTAATCGAGGATCCTCAACGTCCAAAATACAGTTCAAAGGTAGTCGTCGTGTGTATTGCAACAATGTTTCTTTTGCATTTTAGGGGTTAAGGGTCTCCCTGGACATACTGTATCTATTGTAACAAGTAGAGTATATTATGGTGTGTGATCAGATCAACGTTCCTAAGTCAGCCTCTGCGGTTGCCGTCGTCTTCCCCTCTACCTGGGCTGCCTTCCCTTTCTTGCCTCCATCTTCCTTCGCTTAGAGGTGACTGTGACTAATGAGCCTTCGGAGACCTATTGTTGTAGGAGGAAGAGAAAGAATGGCTTTCCACCGGCACACACTTAAAAGATGTATTGCGATGCCAGCCATTTGCCTCGGGGGCTCGTGTTAACCAGAGTATTCACTTTCCACTCAAATGAAGGAACGCGGAGATCGTCAAAGAGGGAGGAAATAGTCTCAACTGCACCAAAACTAATTACTGTTCGGATGCACACGGGTTCATAAACACTCGGTCCTATATTAAGCTGACGCTTAATTGTAACAGTAGGTTGTAAATCTTCTCCTGCAGATTGCCGCTGGAAAACCAGCGGCAGCACAAGGACGCGCAGAAGATGGGTTTCTCTTTGGGGAATTTGGCGTAGAGAATCCAGTTTCATGTGTGGAGGGTGGGAGACCGACACCGTCTTTGGCGCAGACGCTCCACTGCCGTTGCTGTGGTTCAGCACACCGTTTTTTGCGGTTTACCTCGAAGTTGCGAGGGAACGCATAACCGCTGTAGTTTGCGGCGCAAGCCACGGCTCCTGCGACGAGTCTCATATCAGGAGCCACGGGAATCGCAACAGCTGAATATTGGGGAGGCTCTGAAAGGCAGCCCTCGTGGCTCTCGTCCACATGTGACATGGCGAGCCCCAAAGCCTCTTGCAGAAGTAGCTTTTTTTTTAAAAAAAAGGCAACCCCCTATAAAATTCGAATCTAAACTAGTAACACGTGCACTGCTCGTCAACCCAATATGATCTATACAGTTTTGGCGAAAAAATAAATAAAGGACGTGTCCACCGATCCTTCACAACGAGGATTTGTATGCTGAAAATGTATGAAGTAGCTCCGTGAGCCTAAGACATGTTTTCTCCTTTACGACATTTGTCACTTTGTCTCTAAAATGTGCTTCTTTTTTTTCCCCCCCTAGCGCGGGATTATGTGGTTGGATTGTGTGTTTCTCTGGTATGCTGGCTGCACGGGCTGCAGAGACCTCACCACCAATCATACACAAAGTGACAACTGTGTCCCTTATTGCCTATTAGGCCCCTGTCTAACAAGCCTAACTCATGACATACAAGGCACCAGTGGTTGAACTGAATCCAATTGGTGTCAGTTCCCCACTTTCTGGAGCTGGAGTCGGGAGCCTCCACCCTATATCAGCACTGACCTTCCCCTGCACTGTCACCCATCCTGCTCCCCACTACTCTAACCTTCCTCCAGCCTCCCTAGACTGTGGCCTCCAGCTCATCAGGGGGAAATTGGGCCAGCACTGGCTGGATGATGAGGCTGGACGACAGCCCCATCGATTAGCTGTCCCCCAGGGCTGATCTGTGGCTAACTGCTCGCTGGATGGAGTCTCATATCACTTTCCTTATTCCCAAACACCCCCCCCGCAGCCCTCACCGGCAGCCTCCCCACACCTCCGAACCAGCTCTCCGCCCCCCTTTTTTTTTTTTAGCTCCTAGACCGTGCTCGGCGCTTCCTTTCCTGAGCTCAGGTACGGGGAAAATAACAGGCTTGACTGGTAGGAAGGTCACGGCGATAGATTTATGTCCAGTTTAACGGAGTAAGGCCGTGGTGGGCGCAGACATGAGCAATCAGAGCCAATGTAGGATCCTATATTTTCGCTGATAGACCAGGGACAAGAGCGATTCACTCCCCTCAGCTTGACACCGTTTCAAAGTCATGCACCGACTGAAAGAAAGAGAAAGGGGGGGGGGGGGCTTTTGCTCTCCCGGCAGATACACAAGTAAGATAAGTGGTTTGGCCCCTCCATTCATCTTGTTCTTAAGTCTTTCTTTTCGTGGCATGGAGGAGATTGGTGACCATTTGATGGTGATGATGACAAAGAACAGGAAAAGCCCTGATTGTCACCCTCCGCAACCATGGACAGTCTTCCTGTCCACCTCTGCCCTGCGCTAATTAGTCTGTCATTTAAGCAAGGCCACAAGAAGGGCCCGGCAATGAATGCGGCGAGCGTCCGATAACGTCTGAATAATCTGAATAATCGCTCGCTTGTCCTTGCTCCCTGTGATGCAGCTGGCTGGACATCCTCGCAAAGCTATCCAAAGCTGACATTAACGCATTGAGCGTGTATAAGTGTGTGCGTGTGTGTGCGTGTGGGTGCGGGTAGCGCGGGTGGCTGTATGTTCATACTTGATTGTAACAATTCCACCTTCAAACGCCAACACGGGCCGCGGCTGACCTGCAGGAGTGGCGGATAATTACACCGTGCGACCCCGGGTGACCTCGTGATTGCCTGCTCTGTTTATCAGATTTCCCATTTTATGACAACGTCCCGCCGAGAAATCTCTGGGCCATTTGCGAGATGGATTAGATTGCTTTATCGAGAGGGCCCATGGGGGCGGGGGGGGGGGGGGGGGGTGGTTGAGAGAGAGTCGGGTTCTCATGTTTGTTTGAGGCTGGGAAACAAGGCGGTAGATCGGCATACCAGACAAAGAACAGAAGCCTGCTTTCCGGCACGGCAGCAACAAGATGTTGAGAAACTGTTCAGGAAATCTTAAATGAGATCAGATCTCATGAGAGATGGCGCGCTGAGGCTGAGAACCTTTATGAAAGGCTCTCATTCTATTAATCAGGCCATAATTACCGAGTAACCCACTTGCAGAAGACTAGAATTATGATGTAGCGTCATCCCCACTAAAAAGGCATTGGAGCTGAATCTAAAGCCTCCTGAAAGACAGAGATCAGTTTATCAGTCATCATCGGTTCATTCTGTCACATGTGTAAGATGTGCTACTTAAGTTCCACTGCAGCCGGCTGATGTGACATTTGTCCCATTTACAGAAGCGTAATACCAATCATACTTATTTTATTTCCCATTGAGTTTGCATTAGTTATTTCTGCAACTCCCTCTTTTTTCCTAATAGTGCCCTCCCTCGAGGACCCGACCTCAAACGAACGCGGACCATATTCTAGCACGGCTCTGCCCGCGTGGAAGGAGGGACAAACTAGAAACCAAATGTGCTGCTTCCATTAAAGCCGGTGTCACGCGATAAATCTTGGTCAGGCCCCGGTGACATTGCGATGGGCGCCTGAGCGGCGCCGAGGCTCTCGCGTCGGTTTTATTCAACAGTTCGGCTGCTGCCCTAATGTAAAAAGAAAGATTTGCTCGCGCTTAAATAGGTTTTAATGTGGGGGAGCCGAGTTGGCCTGCCTGGGCCCCTGGCTGATGAAGATTAGCTGACTTCTTCCATTAGGGGAGGCTGTCTGGTGCAGCCGGCCGAAGTGGCAAGACAATAACCGAGTGCTAATTGTGCGTAACCAGGTCCTTTGCCTTGAGCACGCACAATGTGTCCGCCTGGTGCACACGGCCGTCTCTGTGTGTCCGCCACAAAGTCGGGTTTCGGGGAGAGCAAACGCAGGGACCGAGCCAACGCGTAAGCTTCCTGACGTTCCCCCTGCGGTTTTCTGATGGATAGTGTTGTTTGTAACCTTCACAGAAGGAAAAAAACAAAACAAAAACACAAACACTTTGATAACGTTCTGGATCGCTCATTAGCTCCTGGAATGTTCCCAGAAAGTGTTCACAGTGCTTCCATCATGGGAATGTGACAACTGTCTGGGAACAACTGTGAGGGCTTTTTTAAACATTTATTTCAGGACTCTTCTGGTTGTGATGGCAAAAGTCCCATTCTTTGTGCAGTTTTGTGTGTGTAGTCGGAATCGTGTGACAACGAACTTGTCTGTTGCGAACGTCCACTTGTGCCATAGTTCATTAAATGAATGACAAATCATTGTTTGTCAGTGACTAACAGGAGAACAAAAGGCTGTTGGTTCTATCGCCATCTTGGGGCTCTCGCAGCAACTAAGGTTAGGAGGGGGTTTTGGTGGATGCTTATCAATAATCGAGCACACAACTGATTAAAAATAAATAAATAAAGTAAAACATTTAAAACAAAAACATTCACGTACATAAACGCGTATGAAGAACTTCTGCTATTGCTGTTCAAGCCGCAAACCACTAAGTGGACTGGACGTGTTGCAGGCCCGTTGTACAGGGTTGTATTGCATTGCATCCTCGTACAGAATGTAATGTATTGTAGCGATGCCATAGTACTTTTGGTGAAGGTGACACCGGAGTTTCAGGGAAAAAAAACCAAAAAACTTTTCCCGTCACACAGTATAAGTCCTCCAAACGGCTCCCTCTGTGGTGCTGTGGCCAGGAGGCAGTGCCCTGAAATCTCGGACCACGTCCTCATGCAGTCGCGAGGCCCGAGTAATGAAGACTTATGGGAAGCATATGTATGGCCGCGCAACTGCACCTGTAGCTCCAGGCTGACACTGCACAGTAGTAGTGCCGGCTCATAATCACTGCACTGGGCCCGGCCGGCCGTCCTGAAGGCCTCGGATGTGTCCGCGCGCTCGCCGGTTAGAGCGATAAATCTCTTTAACTATATGAGCAGCACTCGGGATTCGCTGGTGCCGTTATCCCGGCTTCCCGAGCGGCCGTCCGGCGGCACGCACGCATGGGCGAGAGGGGCAAGGGCGGGGGGGCGGGGGGTTCACTCACCTTTGATTGCAGAGCTGGCACGCGAAGCAGTCCAGGTGGTAGACGTTCTCTTTGGCCCTCATGACCATCTCGAAGGCCGGGATGAGCTTGCTGCAGGCCGCGCAGTTCCCCGTTACGCCAAACAACCTGAGACACCGGGCCATTCATCCATCCCCACAGACACACGCACACACACACACACACACACAGATGTATGATGTAAGTCAAAGGTGGTATTGCCGTTTCCTATCCCTTTCAAGCCCAAACACCTACCAGACTAACTTGTTCGCAGTGGTGAATTCCTAATCGGATTTCCACACCAGCTAACCCCTCATGAGAGGAAACCCTCCACTGAAATGTGTAGTACTCTATAAATGAAACACTTCTTTTTATTTTTTTTTTATTTTAACATATCATTACAGCTGGCAAAGCAACCAAAGAAGAGCTATGATGGTGAGAAATATACAATTTTACAGATACCAAAAAAAGACATATATTTCCTTTTATCAGCACCCTAGTTGCGAATTGAAGATAAAGCTGCTGATATTCTCGGGAGGCTATGCTAAATGGAAATGATAGTCTGCTCTCAGACAGCTGCAGGAAACTAAGAGCTATACGTCAGTCCATTCGTTTTAACGAGAGAATTAAAATGACAATATGACAACTTGACCCAGGAGACAGGCGCACGTTTCGGCACACCGTGAGCAACCAATAGGACCCCAGCACGGCGCATTTGCACAATTTAGACTCAACCTAGCACCTTTAAGTCCCGACACATACACCAAACAGAATCGGGGCGATGCAGCTGCGCTCCTCGTTGACTCCGAGGAGGGGAGCGACAGCTGTCAAAGAGAATCGCGACGATCGCGCGGGCATGCGCGCAGATGCATCGGGTCTCTGAATCGGATGGAAAAATAGCTTGGACAGAGCCAGAGCTGGGAATATAGGAGCAGACTGGGAAAAAAAATATATATATGGCAGGGCCACAGCTTGTGCCATAGAAATAGATGGGCCGTGGCTCGCACTACTGCCCAGGGAGGACCCTATTATTTCTTTGCCTGCTCCAGGGACATTAATGTGAGTATTCATTAGGGATTCAAGGCTGTTACTACACAGGGGCCTCGTCGGGCCTGGCAAGGGAAGGAAATATCTGATAACGAAATCATATAACAAAATAACCTATTAGGCAGACTTCTTGAGGCACTTTTAGCCGTCGTTGTTAAAATGATAAAACGGCATGCCACTCTCGGAGTCTGTAAGAGATCGCAATCTGATAAATGATCTCGGGGCTCGGGATATGCGGGGGTTGTTTATTAACCTTCAGAAAGCATGTTTCCCAGAGGCAAAGGAAGCAGATAGATTGTGCCCTCGTAAATACCTACAGAATTAAGGGCCACTGTCAACACACCTTGAGACAATGAGGGATATCGCTCGTAACATGGTGGGTGGGGTGAAAAAACGCAGAGGGCCCAATTCCGGGGATTAGCGCTGGCTTAATTAAAAGAATTATGCCCGTTTCCTTTGAGCAATCTAAAATTAGATACATTTGTGCTACTGCTTGTCCTTTTTCCCCCCTCTTTCTTTTCTGCACCAATGATGTGCATCGCCTGGGGCGCTTCACGTGAAATAGATGGAATGATGATTTCTCTCCCTTCAAAGCCCTGGTAATTGATCTAAAAAAGAAAAGGAGAAAATAAAGGAAAAAAAACAAAAAAAAACAAGAAATGATGGATTTAGTGTGAGATCATGAGCGCGAGTGCTTGGGCACCACGGCAGCACTTTGTTTAGGACAGCTTAGGACAAAGAATCGTAACACGGCCACCTCTAACCGTGCGGGGGGGGGGGACGAAGGGGGGGGGGACAAGTGTCCTTGTCTTCCAGTAACCTGAATGATTTTCAGATAGCCTACACTCGAGGCCCTGGATTATAAATGACGGAGGGCATTTGTGTAAAAAAGCAACGTTTTAAGCTCCCTGCCTGTCGGCTTGAATCAAAAGGGTGTTCCGTTTCCCTGTTTCGCCGTGTCTGTCCACGCTCCTCTCTCATCTCTTGCAGATTTAAGCTGGCCTGTGCCTGCTGAGAAAGGACTGTCACACTACTGTGCTCCGAGGGGGAAAAAAAAAAAATAATTCTGGCTGCGAGTCCCTGTGGCGGCGCTGGTCCCACATTTGTGTGCTTGAATCAGTTAAAGCCTGGCTCACACGTTGAGGGGGGAAAAAAACCCCAAAAACCCAACATCTCCCATTGCGCGCGTTTCCAACTAGTGACCTATGTATATGTTTACATTATGTATGTGCTCTGGAAGTGGGGATGAAAGTCACCGTGGCGTCCCGTGGAAGTAAACATGAGTCCCAAAACATAAAACAAAGAATATGAATGGAAAAGTCAATGTGTATGTAAATATATACAGAAGCCAATGTCACCGCTTTTTGGTGGAAGGGAAACCCGGCCTATTGAATGTTAGAAAAAGGCCTGAAAATGCATACAATTTATTTAAATAAATAATAAGTCATTTGAAATGAATAGTATAATAAGGAGATATAAGTGAATAAAAACAAATTCCCAAATGCCCCTTAACGGAACTTCCAAACTTCTGGCCACTTCTCGTTCACTTGTTTGCTCCAGCGTTCTTCCCATACTTTCCGGCGCTACTCAAACCCCTTCCCTTAAATGATTGAACCCCCCCCCAACCTGTGCTGACTTATGGGAATACACGTATCTCCCCCCTCAAATCTAAACTATTTTCCCCAGTATCTCTGACAAGCTAAGCTAAAAAAAAATACAAATAGAATAAAATGAAAAAGAAGAGCACCGATAACGGTCTCTCAGAGGTTCGCCCGGGCTGCATCTGTGGCTGCCGAAGCATCTAAGCGGCCCGGGTTGCCAGGCTCCTGTGTGGCGTACGCTCCTCAAACCGAGAGCACACAGGGAGCCCCGGCTCGCCCCGCGGGGAGGGGGATGATAGATGGAGCGTACCTGCCACTCGTCTTTCATCGTTCTGCCAGTTTGATGCCACAGACGCTAATGGCTCTCAGGGGAGGAGGGAAATTAAGCGCGGTTTGGTTGTAATGAATTCAAAGGCGCCGGCTAAAACCCGATATGAGGAAGATGGTTCTGGAGGCCCGGGCGCAGAAGCCCCGGAGCCTGCGACTCGGTGCTCTTAGCACAGGATTATAATTTCTGCTAAATGTCAAATGCATCCCTCGCAGACAGACAATGCTGCGGCTGTCTGCTCTGTCTGAGTGTCGGCTGCAGACCGGGAAAAAAAAAAGAAGAAATAAAACAGAGGAACACATGTAGAATAGCGGTTTTGACACGCACTTCATACCCATCGCTGACAAGACTGCATGTATATTTAGGCCCAAGATACAATACGAGATTAAAATTCATGCTTTGCTCACATCTGAATTTGAAAGAGAATACAGGCAGTCGGCGCCCAACACCATGTTGGCGCTCAGTGTGCATTACAGCCCGGTACAATTCAGCAGAACCTACAGTATTCGACAAGAGGCAAAACAGACACCAATTAAATGATTCCACGAGGCTTTCTGCCCAGTGGACCCCCCAACAAAATGTGCGCGGCCACCTCCCCTCCCCCAGCCCACCTCGGGAAGATGCAGGGGTGTCGTGCCGAAAGCTTTTGCCTATCTCGGTCTAAACTCATTTGAACTCAAAATGATATCAACCCCTGCCGTCCCCTCCCCAATCCAACCGTCCCAACCCCCACTGGGGTGTGTGGGGAAAGAAAATGAGTTGGCCTTTATCCACAGAGCCACAGATACTGTACAAAGGCAAACGTGTCTCATATAATATATGATTTTACCCAAAAGCAAAGTTTCAAATTCCACTCGAAAACACTGCAGCAATACTAATGTCAGTTTTAAAATATGTAGCCAGCGTGTCTCTTTTCCATTTATTACTCGGGTATTTGAACAATTTGTTTTTGCACCCAGACTTCCGGCCTGTCCAGCGTCGTGCGATGGAACTGTCTTTGAGAGACCGTAAACCGGCCCTCAATCGGGACAAACTGTTTGGAGATGATTTCACTGGCCCGACCTTTTTTTTTTTTTCATTATTCAAACGGGAGCATCGGCGCCTTCAAGGTCCAGTTTTAAAGCTTTGCTTGTAGCAGGAGCTACTGTATATTAGTGGATTATTCAAAACGACGCGTGGGGGTCGCGCGTCACCCGACTCAAACCTCTGTACTTCTCCGGGCGAGCGAAATGTCAGCGCCCTCCATGAGGCACAGGAGTTTAAATTACATTTTAATTCTACAAATGCGCTTCTACTGCTGTGACTACGAAATAGCGGTACGCATTGAGGTTTAGGCAGAAGTGCGAGAGCAAAAAAAAAACTAAACAACAACTACAGGTATGGATGCAAACTACTATAATATATGTCAACGTATTTTTTCAAACCGACGCCTTAAAAGGAACCGAATTGACCACAGCCTCTCAAACAAACTTTACGGAAACTTTGGAACCAGTGGAAAGCGCCCGCCCCCCTCCCGTCTCCTCCATCTCTCCCGCCACTTGAATTGCTCCAGCCCTGGCGCGCATTTATCAGCCGCCGGATTAGAATTTGTTTCCTCATAAACCATTGATCATCGGCCTATTACTAGGCAAATGACAGTTAATTACCCACTACATTAACCACAGGGACCTGGGGACCGACTCCCTGTGCCATCAGTCAACATGATGAATGTGGCAAGTTCAGTAATGCGCGGCCGTTCCCTCGTCTGCCTGCCATGCCGAGAACAACACCTGAATCTCACTCCCAGGCACCCAGGGAAAATCTATGGCAATCTGCATAATTACAGGCTCAGGGTTAATAACGGACAAATGATTTGCTGCAATCTCAACGTTGGCTTTTTTTTCCCAACCCTACTCGTTTTTTTTTTTTTTTTTTTTTTTAACGGGGGGCTTCGCATCGTCCATTTGACGATTCACCCCCGGCTGGATAGGCGTGTGGTAATGCTTTAGTTCCGAGGGTGCGTCCGTGAGAGGGACAAGAGAGGCAAAAAAAAAGTGTTAAAAGTATTTTTTAAATTTTAATTTGATTTGGCCGTTGAACGACACACACACACGGGGGTGGGGTGGGGGATGGGCGCAAACTAAAAGGTGGGGTGGCAGAAATCCGAGGTGCTGATGTGACTTGTAGTCGGGGGGATGAGGAGACGGTTACGGGTGGCAGATGTAATCAGACTCATGCGTTGCTCAATTTAGCCCTCCCTGCGTGTGTGATTGTCAGTGATTAAACAACTCTGGGGGCAAAATTATTTCAATTACCGCGGCCATGACCTGGGAATTGTCTCTGGGATAAGATTTTCCTCCTTGAGTGCCCCGACTTGCCTGGCTGCCGGCTCTATCAGTTCTCATCTGCACCTGGACTCTGATATCCTAATGATGAATTATGGCCCAGCTTTTTGAGAGACTGCCGACCGTGCCGGGGAACATTCCTCTCCGCTGTCAGCCAGAGGAGCAGCCGCAGAGCGCCGCCTAATTAGCTCCTCCAGAAACCTCCTTGAAACACATCAGGGCCTCTCCGAGGCTACCGGTGGCAGTCCCGTCCGTTTTTTGCTGTAATCAAATATAAGATGATATATATATATTTTTTAAAAGTGCGTTGATAAATCTTTTGATTTCGGGGGGTCGTCTTTTCTCTTAAACCTTTAGTTTAGCCCACTTCTGTCAAGCATCGCATAAGCAGTGGTCAAAATGTACCCAATTCCTCCCGTCCTTAAATGACATTTTTTACGTATTTTTTTTTTAAGTGGACCCCAAAACAAAGTAGCCACAAAAAAAGCTTTCAGCCGTTTTTTTTTTTTTTGTTGGCAGTGCTGGTGTTCAGGTCCATTTTGGAAAGGGCATAATGAACGCTTTTGACCCCCTGCAGGGGCCAGATGTGCAGTTCGATAGGCACTTCTCCCACGCCAACCCACCTGCAATCCCGAGCTGGGTGCCAGGGTGGCGCACACCAGCCCGGCAATTATCTGCACCAAACACACGCGGTCCCACGAGCCAATGCTCTTCACAGCTAATTTAGTTAATCTCCGCCGGAGGGTACGGTCCAAAAAATAAAGTGTCCAGCCGACTGAGCTGCAGCATTCCGGTTAAAGTGGTCTGTCCCACGCATGGAGACAAAAACTGTCCGTATTTAGAATCATTTCATCTTTTGAGTCTCAGTTATAACCGGAAAAAAAAAAGTATTCCAATTGTTTTCAGCGCTGCTTCAGAGGGTATTTTAGCATAGGGGCTGCTGCATGTCACACAGGCCTCACACTTTATCCAAACGAATCTGAATGACTTTGTCTCGAAGTGGCCCATGTTCCCACTCACTTCTCCCTCCGCTTGAGTTATCACTCATGAATGACGCCTCATACCGACATTATCCCGAAGCAGTTGCACAAAAACAAACGGCGTCAGTAAATGCAGTGGTATGGCTCTCACTGACGGCCCCCGGGAACACCCCACTTACTTACAGACTCCGGTTGCAGTCATGCAAATTGTCTTTATTATTATTTATTTTTCTTGACAGAAATGTGTTTTTTCCCCCGCATTAGTCGGCTCCCGTTCGTCACCTCGAGAGGGTTTGAAACATCCATTAGTGGCAGCGCTGCTTTACTTTGATTATCGGAAGTTACAAAGGGCCACGGAGCTTTTGTGAAGTGCTTTCTCCCCAAATCATAAAGGTTGTACTTCAAATGCGCGCCTAATGATATTTTTACTGAAGGCCTATCATTTTCCTGCATCAAATCACATTCCTCCTGTGCTTTTGAGGAACAAAACAAAGGCGGCCCACTCTTAACCTCTCCTTAAGGAAATGTGACCCCCCGCCCCCCTCATTGGGACAATTAAGTGCTGGATGAAAACCGACCCTCCAGTATGTGTGACCCTCCTTCAGAATCAATCACTCGTGATTACCAGCACCCGCTTTGACCCCTTAGCATTTTCAGATTACACGTGAAAAGCCCAATTTAATTACAGAACTTCAGAACACACGCATTTGCGAGCCCGGGCATTATTGGTTAGGTAATTGCTGGATGTGTGAAGAGAATTGTGGTGTTGGGAGGTTAATGGCAGCCAAGCTTTCCCAAGCACAACATAACAATTATAGTGTGCTTTCAGAGCTTTTAACATCTATGTGCCATCTCATTAAACTGCAAACTGAGATGGAAGCTGCAGAGTGCGCCCACACACACACACACACACACACACACACACACACACACACACACACACACACACACACACACACACACACACACACACACACACACACTTTTCTTTGTATTTTATTTTCTGACATTTGAACCCTTAAGAGGGACAGGGGCAGACAAAAATATCACAAATTACTGGGCATTTTAACAAACGCACAACTTATAGTTTGCGTTTGTATAAATGCAAAAAAAAATCACATTTCGTCAAATAAAGGCAATCTGGAATCCAACCTCTCTCACAGAGCAGTAGTGCAGCGCGTCTGACAATCACTGCTAAACGCCCAAAGCTGAACCTTGGTATTAAGCTTCCAGATCAGCAACCGGAAGATGCCGCCATGACACACGGCCCGTCAGGTGAAATATGGTTGACTGACACGTTGCTGAAACACTGACATGGACGAGAATATTTTTAAATATTCCCACCGCCGCATCCAAGCCGACCGTCACAAGCTGTCAGTAGCAGTGTGTTTTTACATTCCCTTTATTCTCTTATTACGCTCTCTGCTACGCATCCGAGGAAATACCCGAACCGTGTTGCTATCAAAAACAAAAAAATTACAATCAACACCGAAATGGCCCTGGAGGAAACTGGTTAGGATGCCTCTCACTGCATGAGAGCAACAACATTTTGCCTCATTTGACATAACTTGGCATTAGTAATTGACCTTTCTTCCCCCTTAGTTTTTTTTTTTTTATTTAAAAAAAGAAAATGTTCTTGTGTGGATGTTGCCGGAGTCTGTAGATGTTTCCTTGAGCCTGTTGATATTGGTACATAAGGTGAGCCACAAGGTGCTAAACGTTAGGGTTAGGGTTAGTGTGGCTAAATGAAAATATAAATATTCCTGTTGCTTCGTATCAAACGCTTTGGGAAAGTTGTGGTGCTGCCTGTATGTCAGTGAAGCATTATGGTCAGGAACACCTCGAGTGCCTGAGGTATAATGGCTCTTTATCGCCCGAGGGCCGCGGTGATGAGGCAAAAATGTGTGAAAATGAAGGCAGGCAAAGGAGGTGTCCGCAGTGAATGGGCTGGAGTGCGGCCAATTAAAGTAATGAGCGCCTCGCAGAAAGGGTCCGGCCGAGCCCAAAAGACGGCCAGCCATGAAAGCGCGAGCAGCTTTGTGGGGCAGCCGCGCCGGAGCGCCGCCACGGCGGTGCTTGCGCGTCCGGGGGAGCCCCAGAGGAGCTCGCCGCGTCATGGTGCGAGAAAGCATGGCTAAACCCTTTGCCGAAACCTCTCGGCCCGTCATCCGGCGAGGACCGCGCGGGCTTGGTGCGAACGTGAAAGGTTGAAAGGCTGTTAACCACCGTTACCGTTTGGGAGTGGTGGGAGCGCGGCGAAGGCTTCTCTCGGCATCTGGCAACCATTTTTTCCCGTAGTGGCATTTTAGAAACCCAGATATTCGGTCATTTATTTCGATTTGGTTGTATATCCGTCGTATTCTGTGGTGAGTGCAGTGATGTGAGTGTTTTTTTCTTCTTAAATGGGCTCAACCATGCTCGGGTGGAATCTCTGTTTAGTTTTTTTTTTCCTCATTTTGATACAAACCGATAAGTACTGCTTTTCTTTCCTCTTGCTCGTAGTTTGCGTCTAATCTAACGTTAAGTGCTACCGTGGATCTCTTGAATAAGTCCAAACCCGATCGTATCGCCGAGGATAGGAAACGGGGATCCGCAGGCTTGCGGTGAAAATGAAGCAGAGCGGCTACGCCGGGGGCCTCGCATTTCCGTGCAGCCAGGATGTTCGCAGTAACAGGGGGGGGGGCCCTTTCTAAATGCGGTGCAGGTGGCTGAGGAATCACCTGGACGCCACTTTGACAGCGTGGCTTTGATTGCCTCTTTAGCATTTCCCAGATTAAAAGCGCATTGGGGAAAGTGGGTGGACGGCGCAATCAATGCGGTAGGAGTAGCAGCGGCGGGCCCCCTCTGCGGACCCTGCCCGCGCTCGCCACTCCCTCGCCGCCATGCGCTTCAGATACACATCAGATATACACAGAGACAGACGTGACCTCGGCAACGCATTGATTCCTTTATAACCCCCAAAACCAATTATGTCTTCACAATAATGAGTCTCTGTATGGATTTGGCCCCGTCTGATTTCTGCCGGGGTTTTTTCGGGGTCGGACAAACATCCTCAGATGATGCTTTAAAAGAAAACTGTCCAATCTAAGACTGGTTTATCTGAGGCCTGAAAGAAATCAAATATATTTTTGGCTACCCTCCGTCGCGGTGTGTAGGTCTTGCGTCATTCGGCACGGACGAAGCCACGCAGGCTTAGATGCTGTCAGCGGACTTAATGAACTTGTTAATTCCTCCGCTGAGTGACTTGTTTGTCGATGTGCCCCGGCCAAGGGCAAAGCGGTGTGCGGAATTAGCATTCTTCTCTTTCTTTTTGCCTTCCCCATGAATAAATCAGGCTGTTAAAATTGCCGCATTTACATCTCATTTTACACGAGCAGCGGCTGCGACCCGCTCAGCTCGGTTTGCGCGAGGCGGGCCCTTCCCTTCCTTCGCCGCGGCGCCCGTTATCACAGAGATTCAGGTTTGACCCATCACAAAGCATCAAACGCGCCTCCATTTGGAGCGCCGCGGTTATCACGGAGGAGAGAACAACATCAAAACCCCCCATATTATGTTCACAAAGCTTCTGCTCGGTAAAAAAAAAAAAAAAAACAAGAGTGGGAAAAGTGCTTTTTTTTTCCGGTGACTCGAATATCTTAACCGGTGCCTGCCGGATCGCTGGAGAGATCTGGCTGCACATGCAGCCGGGGAGGCTGGATGAGGGGGGTGTCGGGGCGCACAATGGTGTCTGGCAGTTCCGCTAGGGCGCCCACTAATTGAGAAGTCGCTCAGGGGTTCAGCGCAGGCCTCCCGGCTCTGCCTATACCATCCAAATAACGCCTGTAAGTGGGGCTGACACCGACCAATCAGCATTTTGAAATCCCGTTTTCCACAGCACTGCCCCGGCCCCGCTCCACCCCTCGCTGTTCTAACAGCTGCAGCCAGCCAAACCCCACCCAACCCCCAGCCCCCCCCCTCTTGCTGTCGTCTCCACATCCTGCTCTCCTGCTTCATCTCCATAAAGGCCTCATTAACCAGGGGTGGCGCAGAAGGCCCTGGCTGAAGCCTACCACGCGCGCACACACACACACACACACACACCACCACCACCTGTCAGCTGAGCTGACTGACTTCGGCTCTGATTCCCTGCTACACATGCAGAAGCGTTTGCGCTTTCCATAATGCAGCTAGACTCCATCGCCCAAATATCCACCAACAATGTGAGGCGGCCCCCCTCAAAGTCAAACACCATCCCACGCCGGCGTGCAGCAGGGCCACTGCAACGGCCGCACGCCGTCCGCCTGGTGGAGGCCAAATGTGGAAAGGAGGCGATACTGTGTATTATTTCATATAACAGAAGGCCGCACTCAGCACATTAAATTCACTTGCTGCCGGCACGGTCTCTGGACTGTTGTTAATGGACGAGCACACCTTGCCGTCTCAGGGCATGTCCTTCCGGGGCCTTAGCCCGCAGCTATCGCTGAGGAGCGTGTGTGCGCGTGTGTGTGCGTGTGTGAGAGTATGATGAGGCAAAGTGGCTGATGGGAGGGAGAGGGAGAGACCGTCTCTGGTCTGGGTCTGCCATAGTCGGCCTCAGCTGATCCCAGACCTGGGCCCATCCATCGAGCAGCTCTCAGCCACATCTGGTGGTTTCTTCCCTCAGCTGGTTTGCACACATAGCAAAGGTTAAAGTGTGTGGTGGTGTGTGTGTGGGTGGCGTGGGGGGGTGGGGGGGGGGATTTTACATATATATATATATACTACACAGGCTGAAAACTGTGGATGACTCCCAAACACATAGTACGCCCAGAAACAAAACAAAACCGATGTGTGCCCAAGAGTGTGGGAGCCGAGGAGGAGGTGTGTGAGTGCACGTATGCGTATCACTGCGAGTCAAACACCTAGGTCTGTTATCATGCGCTCACATGCCTGCAGAGGAGGGGGAGCAGCCAAAAATGTGTGGTGGCGCTGCAGCCAGTGGTGTGTTCCCGGTGAGGCATGAGGCCCGTGGTGCAGAGGCAGTGCACTGCAGAGAGTCCCTTTTCTTTATTTATTTTTTTTTAAAGCACATACAACGTCAAATCGCGGCAGTTGGGCAAAGTCGTGCAGTTGTACAGCCGAAAAAAGAGGGATGGACGTCGTTTCTCCGTTTCCTTTCTGGTGAGCACACTGGCCTTTGACGTCTAACGTCACAAATGGAATCTTTGTCATTCCTTAAATTGTCGCAAAACCATTGAAGTGCCCAAAAGCAAAACACGAGGGGGAAGCGCAAATCTGGCCCTCGGTGTTGTGCCTCGGAATCCAGTGTTGTTGTTTGCTTTGCAGCCTTGAAAAAAACACATTCAAAGAACAAATTCAACATATAACCAGAAAAGTAAATCCATTTACTTGATTTCCATCTGCACCTTTTAAATTGTGTCCAAACACTTGAATAAACACTATGAATAAAATCAGAAGTTCCATATTCTCCCAGTGTACGCTTTATCCATGGCAGCGACTGCACTACACTAATCTCACCATTACTGCTATCTTTACACATTCTGTACATACTTGCCACATTTACTCCCCCCGCCAAACCTACCGGCATAGATTGTTTGGGGGATTTTTACCTGCCTCTATGGTGCACTGTTATTATTTTGCTGCAGGAACACATTTTCCAGAGTCTTGCGATGCTTGAAAACAAATTTGGCACAGATCTCGGGACGGGTGGAAATTATAAATTGTTCCAAAATCTGTTGTGAATGATTTGGTCAGGGGGCTCGAGTGCCCGCGGGTACTGGGTCACGTTGGGATGAACGAGGTTGGATGTCGAGAGCACTGATGTGACTATAACGATTTCTTATTGCTGGACGGGCTGTCACCTGCCAAGTTGAGATTTGACCGATCGAATTGAAGAAATAAATGCTAAAGAGGACACTTTAGGCTGTTAATCATGCCTTTTCTCCATCAAAGAACTTCCCACATAGCAGATTAAAAAAAAGAAATGGGTAATACACGAGACCCAAACCTCTCCTTAATCTGTAAAGCCTTAAAGCAATGGCCTGAGAGGGAAAAGGCCCATTAATATATGCATGGAATTGACCTGCAGCCCTCCCCACGAAGAGGGGGCGGGGCAAAGGTCAAATAGCCTCCAAACTGCACTGGAGTTTAATTAAAAAGACAAAGAGGAGCATAATTTGGAAGTGGACAGCCACAAATACTGTTAGCTGAGAACGGGAGCTGAGCTGAGGCTCTTTCGGCAGGCCCCGTGTTCTCTTTCCCACCAGGCAGAGCGCCATCTTCCCATCCCTTTGATGTCAATACAGACCATTTATTAGGGCCATAAAGGTTAATCTGGAAGGAGAGAGGATATCAAATAGTTGTGATGTGGGGGGGGGAGAAATCCACATGAGCTATCACTGTGAAGGGAAGTTAAATTTACCCCGGAGTCCAGTCGGCAGGTAATGCAGTTCCCGCCATCAGTTTTTTTTTTTTGGCGGGGGAAATTGAATGGAAAAAAAAAACTCGAAAGAAATTTCATGTTGACACCTCGGCGCCCGTGACCAGAGTGGGGCACACGGGGTCTCAGACATTTAAAAGGCTTGATTTGCTTGAACGAATTTAACGCAATTCGAGTCAATATTCATTACAAAGAGGTCGGCCTGGGCTTGGGTGGGGGTGGGGGAGTGTTCGCGCCTGGGACGGGTGCACGTGATTTGCAATATTACAAAGTATCAGGGGATGATGGATGTGTTCAATTGCACAAAGCAACTGACACAATGAATTTTTCATTACCCTGGTGGATATGTTTGGGACACTGCGTTAGATAAGCCCGCTGATGAAACACAGAGCTGAGGATGTATATCGCCCGGCCCCTCCAGGCCATACAATAGGCAACAGACTCACAGGGGCGTCGGTGGAAAGAGAAAATATGGCCAGTTTCCGGTCAGTTGTACACCACGCTGTTCATGCGTACAGGTGAACACGGCCTGTACCGTGATAACTGACGGG
This sequence comes from Colistium nudipinnis, assembly GCA_016785305.1. Classification (NCBI taxonomy): domain Eukaryota; kingdom Metazoa; phylum Chordata; class Actinopteri; order Pleuronectiformes; family Rhombosoleidae; genus Colistium; species Colistium nudipinnis. Next base: position 1,053,352 of record JAFBJU010000242.1, on the reverse strand, counting down.
TGTCTCCATGGTAACGCGGAGGCTAGGACTATTCGGAGCGACAGGGGCCCCGCTACTCCGTTGCAAACATCAGCCCAATAAGTGTCCAGAATGGAATTTGATCATTTCCTTGACAGGTCGTCAAGCGAAAGCTGAGCTCGGCAACAATGCAAATCATGCAGACCCGTGTACATTGCAATGATGGGAAATATTTAATCAGCAGTCGGAATCATGTGTCGTGTTGTCCTGCGCCGTATCCATATGCTGCACGTGTGTACAGGCCTCCTACTGTATATCGGCCACCCTCACGATTTGTTGGAGACGAAGCCGCGTGTTTTTTTTTTTTTTTAAACACTCGGCGGGAGGTCACGCTGATGGTGAGCACACCTGAAATCTCACTAACGATTTGTCACGTCACCGGCCCCAAAAAAGCGAGCACCCGCTCCCGACAGTGGGCCAAGGTTGACGCAGGAAGTGGCTTGGTAAACCGTGGCAGATTGCTTACAGCAGAGAGTTCGACTAACCTCCAGAGGCCTTTTCAGTTCTAACGAACAGGTGATACAGGTTCAGGTGTTTATCCTCTGTGGGATGATGATTCAAATGAGAGGATTGTTAAAGCAAACTGGCAGGCGGTGGGCCCCCTGACCCGGCTTCAGGTTGTTGAGCCTGGCTGTGAGCGAGGGTCGTGGGGCTCGGCTATAGCACGTTTCTTGTACTTGTATCTATGTATGTCAAATATAAAAAGAATGGCAAATAGAAAAAACTTAGGTCATCCTAAGGATCCATGGAGCAATAATGCAGTACACACAGTAACACAGACTGACAATTGTTGTATTTTTTTTTATATATATATATATATATATATATATAAAGAAACACTTCAGCTGTAGTACTGTAACCACCATGTCACGACAAGCATGCCGTCGAGTCTGTGATGGAACCCCGGAATATCTGACCGTCAAACAGTTTTTTTCCCCACTGGGTCGTACAATTTAAATACGACGGCAATTTTAACATTGCATTTGTGTTTTTGTTGAAAATATCACGTGAACCGCGCGGCGACTCGGGTACTCCTGCTGCAGCCCAAGGCCCACGGAGGAAAAGGATCTCCCACATATTTTAGGAGCTGTACTTTCACTCTGCACTTTTGAAATGTATTTGGGGATTCAACATTTGTTTATAGGTATTTGAAGAATTCAAGCAAAGCCAATGGACCTGCACAACACGTGTGCAGGTCCAAGCGCATTTCAGAGTAAAAATGTTCCTTAGACCCATTTGGATCGGGATGACATTTTTCTTTTCCAGCGTTCGCTCGCTTCTTTGCGCTGATTGCCAAAGTCCGACTTTCAAGCGCCAGGCGCCCCTCTCACCTCGGCGCGAACCCTTTCTAATTTGCATAATACACTCGCGGCTGAGGTTTACCTGTGCAGCGTCCTGTTTAGATGAGGCGTGAACCCGGCGACATGTGGCAACGAGGGATTTAACGATTAAATGACGCCCTCAAAAAAATGTGTCGCTCTGAGAAATGTGGAAAACCTGCCCACTCTACCGCTGAACCATCAGCAAGCACCGCCGTCTCAGCTTTTGCTCACACTCAACACCACGCAGTCATTTGTTTCTTTTTTTTTTATATAAACACCAACACATTTTTTAGCCACATCTGTGCATTTCACATCGAGCGGGTGAATGGCAAATCCCCGGAGGACCAGCCCGCCGCCGCAATGTTTGCCTGATTAAACAAAGACGGGCGGCACTCTAGTTTTGTCCGCGAGCGCTCTCGTAGATGATATACTGGGGTTTGTGTCTCCAGTTTGCGACTGCTAAATGCCAATGCGTTGACTTTTAGCGACGCGTACGTCATATGTACGCACACAGCAGCTCACCGCTCTGACGAGGGAAACTCAACGGGTTTACATCTTACCATTACATTATCCTAAAATAGCAACTTACAATGACAAAACACTGTATCAGCTCAACTTGAAATGACCACGCATAGCGAGATTAGACTCCGATTTGATCATCATTTGATTATTTATTTATTTTTAATCCGTGTTGTCAGCGTCCATGCTGTACAATGTGAAATAAAATAAAAATCGCACTGCTCTGGCTGCAGGCCACGCTGCATCCAGCAACCAGCGGTGGGAAAACACAAGCCTACGGGATCAACCACATCCTGGAGGTAACCGAATAGAGAAAAAAAAATAATAAAATTTGTTTTTATACCTCAGACAATCGTCTCGATCGTCCCTCTGCTGTAACAATGCGACCCACCCGACTCCCCTCTCGCTGACCCAGTGTGGGAGGAATCGCTGTAGCGGAACATCAAAATTGCCATCAAATCCCCGCCAAAAAAAAACTAACAAACAAGCAGCGGCAAGACCTGGAGTCATTTTTAGGCCTTTGCATCGAGGCATGAAAATAACAACACCATAGGAGTGATATAGCTGCACGGGGAGGATCACCCCATTCTGTTTCTCCGGCGCAAATCCCATTAAATCACTGAACCCACCAAACCAGAGACTGAATGCTCGGATTGTACTTTTGTAGCGTCGAGGAGGTTAAAGCCCGAATTGGGATGCATACAAATTGAGCAAGGCCTGAGGAAAAAGGGTGGGGGGGGGAAAAAAACGCTGTCACACACACACAGTCCTCATCATAAGTGCTTGGACACTTTTTTGTTCTTCAGGCCTCAGAGCAACGCATTCGGTTTCAAATAAAAAGAATGGATGGCACATTAAAGTGCCAAGTCTCCGCTTTAACGCCAGCACGTTTACGTCAGTTCCAAAGGACCATGTGTGAGATGTAGCGCAGATTCAGAAGTTATGGAACACTTTTATTATCAAATGGTTCTCTGGCCTGCTGCGAGTCACTCCGAAGTCGGTGCGTGCACGAAAGGAGCTCCCCCGCGGCTGATTGAGGGTTGACATTTAGATCGGGGTGGAGTTGTCCGTCATTATGAGGGATGAAGAGGTGGCCGAGCAAGAGGAGGAGGAAAATAATATTTGAGGGCGGTTGGCTCGCTGAAGACGACGTGTCTGGGGGGGGGGGGGAAATCCTCTGGCACTTCTTTGTCTGCCGGTGCATCCGCCCAATGGCGTGTGAGCCCCTGACAGGTTGCCACGTGTGCCACCCATCGCGTATAGCCACACTGCCCTGCTGCACGGCTAAAATTAGTAAAAAAATGTATTCTACCCACTACCGATATGTCCCATAATTCGACTGGTGATTAAGATTACCCCCCACCACCACCACCACTGGCTCTGGACACACCAGCCATTTGAATTTAATGCTGCCATCAGAAGTTTAACGACAATGCAGGGGTGCAGAGAAAGAGACAGAGCGGAAAGGGGGGGGGGGGCTGAAAAGGATAGCCTCGGCCCCCTCATATTCTATCTCCCTCCGCGCTGTGGCAGAGGTATGCTCAAAAGCACCGGGTGGTGACATCTTAATTTTTCGACCCACCTCTCTCTCTCTCTCTCTCTCTCTCTCTCTCTCTCTCTCTCTCTCTCTCTC
>JAFBJU010000242.1:1031550-1049833 GCA_016785305.1 Colistium nudipinnis | reverse complement strand
TCTCTCTCTCTCTCTCTCTCTCTCTCTCTCTCTCTCTCTCTCTCTCTCTCTCTCCACCCTCCTCCACATGCATTATTCTTGCTTTAAGCAGCATGTCTTCTCAGAAGGGAAAAGGGAGGGTATTGTTTTACAACAGCCTACCTGCCTCTTTCGGGGGTCCTTCTCGAGGAGTAGTCTTAGGTGATTCCCCCCCCCCCCTCTCTGGCAGTTATTAATAATAACATGTGCCGGGGAATAGTTCACCTTGTTGCACTGAGGCCGCCCCGCCGCTGTGTGCACCTGTATATCCGGCCTCATACAGAGGAGTCTCTGGGGGGGATAGGGAAGAGGGGTGTGTGTGTGTGTGTGTGTGTGTGTGTGTGTGTGAAAGCTGTGAAAGCTGTGAAAGCTATAGGAGCAAAGCAATAGAGCCAACACACAAAAGACATCAAACAAACCCCCCCCCCTTTTTCTATGTAGTGTATGTAATTAGAATCAAGTAATAATCTATCTCCTCTAAAGCGATGGAGAGTCTGATTTGCGGCATCAAAGAAGGCCAATAGAGCTAAGAGGGAGATGGAGAGCTACGGAGTGTGTGTGTGCGTCTGTGTGTGTGCCTTGAAAGATGAAGGAATACAAAAAAAAAGGTAAAGTGGCCAGGCTGACAAACTGAGTGCTGCAATCTCTACCTAGAGGTCCCATTAAAAGCGGGAGCAGGAGAGGGCCCTTTGTGCATGCTGAGTGCTCCATTGTAATAACAAGCAGTGGAGACAGGATTCAATCTGGCGCCCGAATGAACTGACGCAATCCAGGCCCCCCCCCCCCCCCTCGAGTGCTCAGGGGATTCAAATAAATGAAAGGCTGCTTCTTGTCGAGGCCTCGGAAAACATTTCGTCCTCAGAGGAATCTTTTGAGTTGAAGATGAAGATGCCTGCACATGCATCTTTACATCGCACAACTTAACCTTGTGGGGCATGCGTGCCATGTAACATAAACAACCGCGCTGATTTTAACTATAAACGGGAACGCGCTCGACGTGAGAAATCGCACAAGTGGGGGAACATTTTTTTTCTTTCATTTTTCTTTCTGTAAACCGGAGCCATTAACTCGCTCGCACACGCCCAAAGAAAGAACAAATATGTGGCACGGCACAAGGACAGGAGTAAGTAATGATGGTGGCATTCACTGGCACAGTTGGCCTTGTGACCTTTTCGAGAGCCGCATCCTTCAAAATCACAAAATACTCCTCATTGGCTTTCGAGAAACAAAGGAAAAAAAAGTAGAAGAAGAAAAATGAATCAATTAGAGCCAGGGCCACTCAGAGGAAAGCAGCATTTCTTTCATGGGACGCGTTCGCCGAGGTCGACCTCACATCCGTTAAACAGGGGAGTGAAGAGGAGGCATTGAGCTAAACGGGTCCTTCAGCCAAACTAAATTAAAGTTGTCCTCGATTCACAGAGCATATCAGAGAGATGTTTTCATGACACTTCTGCTGCTGCTGCTGTTCCATTCTTGGCACCCTGTTCCACGCAGTGTCTTTTGTAGCCCGTGTTTATTTCATGGGCGTTTGACCGCCTTCGCTGTGATAGTTTTTCGTAACCATGGCAACAAATGTCTTAACCAGGTCGCGTTTGTGCCTCGATCCAACCACACTAAGCGCGAGCTTCATTTGTTGGTTGCCGCGGCTATAATGCTCCCACAGGTTGTATTGTGATGGATTCCGAAGGCCTGAAACGTACACAGTCCTGCACAAAAGCGGCATAAACTGCGCACCTGGCTCCGTCACTACCGTCCGGCGTGATGCCGTGACGGGGCGGACCGGTGAAATTGTAACACAATAACATTTTCGAGGTCAAAAACGCTGACGCTGAAATAGTAAAAACCTTCTTTTTACGGTGTCCTTGTGCCCTTCGGTGTTGGTCAGGAGAACAGCCCAAGAATCTGTACATAGTAGTTAGAGAGGGGGGGGGGGTGCTGCCCTGAGTCTTTCAGGCAGCAGAGAATCAGGGAGGAGGGGGTGGGGGGCGCGCCACGACTAACTGCACCCGGCTTCCCGCGGCTCGTCGTCAGGTGAGCGGGAAGTTTTTTTGGATTCGCCCGCCGTTGTTTGCCATCCGTCACTGCGTTAATGATGACTGACGACGGCCGGGAGTAGCAGTGTGCTCTGTGGAACGAGCGCGCCTACAAGCTGTATCTTTAGCGTCGTATTTACGCCGAACGAATGGCCATTTTGACACGGCACTTCATTTTTCAGTCTGGCACCGTTTCTGCTGGGGTTTTTTTTTTGCATCGCTGGTGTGGGCTGGGGTGGGATTTTACGAGGGGTTGCGTGTCCTTGTGGGTCGACACAGGGACGACACACACACGCACAGACATGCACGCAGATGTGTGTATGCTTCTGTGTAGCTGTATTCACGCAGTTCCATTGGCTGTTTGGGGTTATTAAACATGGCGAATGATTTTTCACCTCACTTTCTGTCTGAATTTCCGATTCAGCCAGTTTATCAAGAATCTTACAAAAACCTATTAAATGAGCTTATTGCTGTCGCTTCCAGCTCACATCCTCTGGATGGTGGATCCGTGAATCAATAGATAAATATTTTATTGATATCTCGCTGATTGATCTGCGCGACCTGGCTTCGACCCCGCGGTGATCTGCGTCACGCCCGCCTGATCGGAGCTTTCAGCGCTTCATGTGAACGTGCTTGAGCTCAGAGAACTATACTGCCCCCCCCGTTTCTATTTAAAAGCAAAAATGACACGCGTTCCACGAGGAAGAATGCATCTAAATGAGATTTCAGAGGACGAACAGACGAGCTTCAGACAGCCTGAGCCCGTCCTCCACACTCCCCGCCGGTCCTCCCAGATAAAGCTTGACTTGATGTCACCGGCGCGCCTGATGCCGACACACAAACTGACAATGCTTCATAAGCCCAATGCGAGATGAGGAAAAAAGATACATTTTTCCACTCGCATTTACATATGCGGTTACACAAGGTGGCCGCGGACTACAAAGTTGACTCCGGCGGAGGAGGGGAGCGAAAATGTAAGTTATTACAGCGAAACCATGCTCTACACGTTGGTTATCTCTCACTGATAGCCAGCTTCCCGTTAATAAATCCAGCCATGTTGACAGCGCGGCGAGTTTGCTTGCATTTACAATCTTACTAAAAACCACTGTAGAGGAAAATTGAAGTTGGATTAAAAAAGGAAAAAAAAAAAAAAAAAAGAATGAATAGATAGATAAATAAATAAGTGTTCTCCTCGTGCCGTCTTTAAAATGGATGTCTGGAATTTACAATTTTTCATTAACTGATGCCCAACAGCTTTTAAATTTTTTTTTTTTAAACCTTGGCCTTGAAGCCAGCGCTGGTGTTGTGGGTACGTCTAAACGTGCGTATGTGCGCGCGTGCCTGTGTATGCGCGTGTTTGCGGCTCTCCAGCGGGCCACTGTAAACCGCAGTCCTCGTTTTCTTGGTGTTTCCTTTAAAAAAAAAAAAAGATAATGTGTCTGACTGTCTGCTCTCCTCCCTCCTCTGGGCTTTTCGAACATTATCGCTGTGTGTGCCGTGGAAATCACGCATCAGCATAAGCAGCGGCGTTGGGCCATTACCGCCGTCATCAATGGAAGCTTTGGTTCCAAGGGGATCGTTTCTTGATTAAATGTTCATGCTGAAATTACTCCACGTTGAGACGGAGCGCCGCACAAATCAAGCCCTAGTAGATTATAGCCATAATTATGTTTGTGGTTGCAGTTTTCTAAGAGGAAGATAGCTCGGATCCATGCGCACAAACTCCTCTCTGTGTATTGTTTGTCCATGGAGGGACCGATGATGCTTTATGTTTTTTTGGTTTTTTTCCTGCGTCTGCTTCACCTTTTTGTCCGTGTGTTGCGCGATTATTATTTTTCTGCTGGCGGATCACGTCTCTCATGGTTATAGACCCCTGAAAGATTTTCTGTTACCCCGGATTATGCCAGGTCTAATAACATGCCACCCTGCTAGGATGTGCGTGTGTGCGTGTGTGTGTGTGTGCGCGTGTGTGTGTGTGTGGGGGGGTGTATAATGAAGGTCCAAATAATTTCCTTGGAATCAATCAATGGAATCTAAAAATTTACTATATGTGAAGTCATCATTTTTTTTAAACTTCCCCTGTCACTAACCTGGGCTGACAGAGTGAGATAAACATAAGTAGAAATAATATGTTCCAGGTCACCTTTTTAAGGATGTGTGTGGGCGAGTGTGTGTGTGAGCCTGCATTGCTTTGTGATGTCGCAGCATTTGACCGGCCGAGCGATGGAGCCAGGCTTTTCTTTTGTGCCTCTGCAGATCAGATGGGGACCGCCGCCGCTTGCCACACTTGCCATTCATTAGCCAGCTGCGAGGAGGTGTCGGGGTGCGTTTACGGGCAGGGCGTTAAGTCAATTCCGTCACCTTGGACTTTGGAGATGAAAGAATGAACATTTCTGAAGCTCTGCTTCACAGGGGCGAGCGGGCCGTGTCGGCCCGGACAAACAGACGTTCACGGACGGAGGGCCTTGGTTTATTTACCTCACCCTGAGAAGCGTGACTATGTTCGGTGGCAGTCAATGTACTAAGAAATCAAATGGTATTCAAAATAAATCTGGAAAAAAAAAAGATCTTAGAGGGAGAATAATACATTGGCCTCTCCGGTTTAAAAAAAAATATGTTTGGGACTATTTTCCAGAGAGAATGAATACACATTTGGCAATCTACTTGTCTGCTATGGACGGCAGGCCTATTCCTGCGTCGCTGTTAATCCGGCTAATGTGAGGCAAGAAACACACAGCACTGGAGCGTAATGTACCCTCCTTGCCCTTGATGTTTCAGTTCAGTACATTTTCAGATCCCCTAAAGAGCAGCCAGCCCGAAAACATGAAACATTCCCTCACCGCCCCGCAACATGGGGCTGCTGGCTACATATAAAAAGAAAAAGGGGCGTCTGACCGCTCACGGCATACTCACGCCAGCACAGGTAAACACCACAAGCATTACTACTATTTTTCTCAAGGACACCTCAGCGCTCCGTGAAAATGCAAAGAGGCTTTTATGGATCAGAGAACCAGCACCGGGCTGAGCTCGAGTCCGACTCACAGCGCCTGGGTTACAACAGCTTCCCCGTAAAGCTCAAGGTTCGTCGGCAGCTCCTACCTGTGACCCTCTCACCACAATGCTGCCGAGCATTACATACTGTACACGCTCCCAGAATGCCGTGCTGAAGCAAGTCAAAAAAACTCACTCATGTGAAACTTGCAGCTGCTTTAAGATTGCAATCTCTTTATATTTATCTATGTATGCATATGTAACTATAGTCAATACTAGAAAACTGCAGATTGAAATTAAGTTAAGTATATGTCACGTTGAAATCCAGTCTTTCATAATTCAAATGCCCTCGGTAGGAGGTTTTTCAACATTACTCCCTCGAGCAGAAAGGGCGTGGGCCACGTTCCGTTCCTTCGAAAAATAAAGGTTGAGATCTTTAAGTACTGTTACCTAATGTGTACTAGGGGACACTAGAGATGAGGTTTGCGTATAGATTGTTTTCACCTAAGAATCCCAAATGACTACATTAAAAATTGTAAAGATATCAAATAACATAAACGTAGAAAAGAATGTGTCCTCCTTCAACCAGACAGTAAGTCAGGATGCCAGTTTCACAAAGATATCTTTGTTTACCTGGATTATGGCTCCATACCAGCTGTCATGTTGTCAACAATATTTTGCCCCCCCGAGCTACTTAAATACTATGCGTATAAATCCTGATTGCAACTACCTAAACTAAATGTGTCTTTCTTTTCCGAAAACCTTATTTATCCTGAAAAAATGAAGGTGCCCCAACAATCGTGTCTGAAGCTAATTAGAGACTTTGAGAGGAACGTCTTGCAGAGATAGTACTAAAATGTTATTTATGGAAATGGGGTCACATGAGACTCCAGGGAGAGTTACACTGATAGGAGCTAATAATGAAATTAATACATTTAAAAGATAACAACCGAATAAACACAAAGTTAACGCGTGGAAATTTGTAAAGAGTAAACAAAATTCCGCCCACTAATTTACACGTCCAATTTACCACCGAGGCCTTTAAAACCATGTCACGGGCCAAAATCCTAAAAAGAGCTTTTTAGAAAGGGAAAAAAAAAGAAAAGGTGGCCGTGCTCCAATTCCGAAAAAATGAAAATACGGAACAGGATAACTCCCCAACAGCCCTCTCGAATGCGTGTTTTCTTGTACAGCGTCACGCCGACGCTGTGAAAAATGTCAGGCCGGCTGCCTTACCGTAGGTAGTCTCTCCGGCACAGGATGAGGTTGGCTTTGGTGTAGAGCGTGGAGCCCACCTCGCCCAGCCTGCAGTCGCAGCAGGCACACTTGAGGCAGTCCTCGTGCCAGTACTTATCGAGGGCCTTCAGCAGGTAGCGGTCCTTGATCTTCCGGTTGCAGCCGGCACAGCCTTTTGGCTTGGTGTCCGGCTGGACGGAGAGCATTTGTATACCTGGGAGAAGCACAGAGAGAGAGAGAGAGAGAAGCGTTTTTAACACTCATCCAATACCAGCACAGCATCCGAATAGGAGGCAAACATTTGAAGACATTTTTTATTATTATTATTCTTTTTTGTTTAAAGATGTATGACATATTTTTAAAGTTTCTGTTTAGGTCACTAGAACATTTTAATAATGGCAGATGCTGTTCCCTAGAGCAGTGTGCAAAGCGAACTGACACGTACTGTAAGTCAAGAGACCGCTTCATCAAGACCCCCTCTAAGTATAATTTAAAGTTAAACTCGTGTTCTCAAAATATTAAAACAGGACTGCGAAGAGTGACTCGATCGATGTGCCTTTACGTCGCGATCATTTGTGCAATTTAAATCACGCACACTTTTTGTGTGAAGAAGTCTGACCTTGTCCCGTGTTTTATTGCACTCCAGTTTTATTTTTTTACTGGGGGGGGGGAAGTGTGTGTTTGAACAACTGTAAGCCATAGGATACTATTCTCTGTAAAGTAACAGCCATGCTGTGGCTGTGATGCGTACAGTGCGCGCGGGGCTGTTCAGTGTTTTGGAGCCGACCGCTACACTAACAGCGGCCCTGTCAGCGCGTCGACAACAGCGACAAACTGCCCACACAGACACAAAGCCACAGTTTCACACTTCTTCCTGCACACTTTCTCTTCTTTTTCTTTTTGCATGTTGACCTCCTCTGTGTTTTTAGGGGGGCGTGGCTGCAGGCGAGGGGCTTTGCAGCAGGCCGTATTGTTTGGCCCAAGCTGACTGTGGAGAGCCTTTGTAGGCCCTGTGGGTACGGGGAGGAGGAGGAGGAAGGAGGGGGGGGCGGGGGTCCCAATGTGGTTTCGCACCAGGCAGGAATTAGTATTCTCCTACTATTCCCTGAGGACAGGCACACCCCCACTCCCCTTTGTCCTCCTTCTTTAACCACACACGCACACGAACGCACGCACGCACCCACACTCACCATTTCTCAAGGCATCGTTTTTTTTTTTTGTTAATTTGAAACGCTAAAACTTTCCCTTTTCCCCTTTTTTTTTTTTTTTTTAGTTTGAATGCATGGGTAAATGTAGTTTGGGATAGCAGTCAGTCTCAGCAACCGTTTACAAGTGGAGACAAACACACCACTATTTACCGATGTAAATATTCCCCTGAACCCTTTTGCTGAAGCAGTTTTTTAATTGGATTTTATTTCGATTTTTATTTGTCCTTTCCTTGCCGCGAATAGCTTACCCCATCCCCAGTTGAAAGATGACTTCACTGGAACTTGAATCTCCCCCCCCCCACACACACACTCCTTTTTGTATCGTGTTGCAGTTGTGTGCACAGATGGGTGTACACCTGGCACCGATCGCACGTGGACTGAACTGTCTCTATAGCGGCCTTAAACTTTTGGCACACAGCGGCGTGGTGTTGTTTATGTGTGAGGTAGGGGGGACGCCGCGGAATTTAAGCAAAAACAAAAACACGTATGACCGGGGAGTTTTCTCACTGGCACCTTATTTTAAAAACATTGTCGAGTTGTACGCATTCATATCATTTCTTTCTGGGGGGGATCGTGGGGAGGGGGCAATCCCGCCACACCACGCAAAGTAATTCACCTCACCTGCTGCACATTCTATCACGAGGCGTATTTCATTCTTTCTCTTTTGGCCAAGACCATCTCAAAACCGGCCGCGGTGCCGTGCCGCGAGCAGCTCTGCGCATTTGTTCCAGTGCGTCGGGGCTGTTGATCTGTTAATTGGCCGGATTTAGAGAGGCTGCTCGGCCTCTGCACTGATCCGTCCACTCTCGTTACCGCCACAAAGTCCCCGCAGCTCATTACCAAACCAAAGGAAGGAAGACTTTCTACGACCCCCTCTACGCCCCCCCCCCCCCCACACACACACCCTCTCTCGCTTTTCTCTCTTTTTTTTTATACTGTGCAATCAACTCGGGGAAGAAAGACACAAGCATGGCAGGAATTCGCAGGCTGCTCCTCTCTTCCGATTGCAGGAGGAGGAGGAGGAGAAGAAGAGGGGGCTTCCTGAACAAAAGCTTCATTTTCCATAAAGGACGGGAAATCACAGCTGCTCCGAGCCCTAATGATTTCTGTTTTTTTTTTCCTCCCATCCTCTCACTGTGGCGCTTTCGTGGGACTGTCGCGTCCTCGGCCACATGTATCCCCGTCCCTGCCTCGAGCGAATGGATGGATGGAGGACGACGATGATGCTGCTGCCGCTGATGATGATGATGATGCTGATGGTGGCGGTGATGAGGTGGAGGAGGGATGGCAGCGGAGGGGCTGCCTTTTGCTATTTCAGTCCCAGCTGTTCGACGGCGACACGCTGACATTTTAACCCTATCAGTTTAATTACCGTTGCCATGGCAGCGGCGCGCTGCTAAAGGCCAGTGACGGATTCAACACGAGAGACTCAGTGTTTTTTTTTTTTTTTTTGCCACGAAGCTCCCACGAGCACACAACGGGCTGCTCGCGCATCAGCTCGCGCGATCAGCCAACACGACACGGGGGGGGGGACAGGGGGGGGGGGGGGTCGCCTCCGCTGTGTTTTCACCAAAAGGTTATCACACATAATGGATGGCGGAGCCGACCCGGAGCGCGTAGCGATTGGAAAGCACAGCGGGATGCTGGAACTTGCCGTCCGCAGATCGCACCAAAACACACACCGTATACAGACGCGCGCGCGCAAAAACGTGCCGTGGCGCACAAAAGAAAAAGGCGTCTTACCGAAACTTTTCTCCCTTTTCTGCATTTGTTGAGCCGCTGAAGCAGCCGAAGCGCCACCATGCAACCCGAAGCCGCCTGGGTCCGGAGAGCAGCTGTCTCTGCGAGGCTTTGTTAAGAGAGGGGAACAATCCAGCACGGCGACCACAGGCGAATGAAAAGAAGTCGGAGGGGAGGTGGGCTCTGGTGGTGTGTGCGCGCGTGTGTGTGTGTGTGTCTGTGGAGAAGGGGGGGGGGGTGAAGCACCGGCCAACAAAACGCCGGCGATGTGAGCGTGTGTGTGTGCTGGTGAATGCGTGTGCGTGAGAGGACGAGGAGGAAGGGGGGGGGGGGACTGGAGCGAGCTGATCCTCGCAGTCGAGCGTCACACGCGTTTTGAGAGAAAACGTTCCTCACCGTCCCGAGCTCCGTGGGTTCCGCGCGGCGAATGGCAGAACGAATAAGGAGACGGTTCTCCTCCTAGACGCGGCGATCATCTAATCTCATCTAATCCCGGCTGGCCACCGCATTAATCTCAGAGCTGCGTGCGCCCTCTCCAATTGGCGCTCGTTGACGTGCCACTGGTCAACGTGCGCACCCCTCAATCCGCTGACCCCAGCGTCACCGCCCCAATATTTACCTCACCCCATTAAAACTCGGTGTAACACACGCTGACACACACACACACACACACACACACGCTGACATGCTATAGCATCACTCCATTCTTGTTATTTAGCCCGACATGTGGTTTGTTGGAGAGGGGGGGGGGGGGAAGCAAATTGGTTGGTGGGGGGGGGGGGGGGGGGGAAGCAAATTGTGCCATGACAATTACGCGGCGTGTCTGCGGCTCCTCTCACCTTTCTCGGCACGTTTAAGCAGAAGCTCCAAAAGTTTACCAAAGTGGCATGACGCGTGGCGCGGCTCGGATCTTCAGAGCGGGTAAGGGGAGCTCCTCGCGGATCGGAGCGAACCACTCGGTATGATGCTATCCAGCTACAGGTGTTCGTGCGTCCGCCCGCCGCGGAGGAGCATGCAGGGGAGTGCGTGGGGGCTCAGGCCGGCGTTCCCGTGCATCAGCGACGCAAGCGGCGAGAGACAGTGGGAGGGGGGGGGGGGGGGGGGGGGGGGGGGGGGGGGGGGGGGGGTCGCTAGGGGGAGTCTGGCTTTATTATCTCCAAAAGACCAACAACAAAAAAAGACGGAATCCAATCCCTCACCAATGAGACGTTACACCACCACGATAAGGTCATTGAATTGATGCGAGAGCGGAAAGCATGCATCGCGTGCGCGCCACCCGAACGCCCACTTTGGGTTTGTGCCTGTTTGTGTGTCTGGGGCGGTGCGGTGTCCAGGTTTAAGGTGAGCACCTGGGCGACGTCCTCACGTGACACTGAAGCCCAGCCGGTGACCCACATCATGACATCTAGTACACTCGTGTTTAGACCCATTCATGGTGTTGAGGTATATGGATACGGCTATCAATGTACGTCTTAATTTAAACTAAACAACTTGTCCGTGTGCGAAGTGAAGAACATTTACATATAGTGTTGGTTCACCCGCTATTTCTGGGTTAATAAAAACACGAGACATGTTTTGCTCCTGGCTCCTGTACCTTTGGCCTTCTATACCCGTGCGCGCACACGCACGCTTCACGTGAGATTCCATTGTGGCTGCCCGGACTTATTATCTCCTCTGCACAGTCTTTATTTAAATCGTCCCTGTAATTAAAGGATGGAATTATTCCTGGCCCTGTTATTGCGGATGGGGCCCCCCCCCCCCCCCACCACCACCACCATCACCACACGCACCCACACACCCACACGCACCTCACGGCTTGCTGTTACTTACACATACACACCTCACAGTGCTCCAGTCCACAGCCTGACAAGTTAATAGTTGGCATGCGGCTCCAGCCTAAAATGCAGCGATAATGAGATGGGTCATAAAATGCTCTCCGCGCCATTATGAGTGATGAGATGCATTAAAGTTGACAGGGTATTACCTGCCAGTAATTAGGTTTTGTCATGGATTGAATTATTTCAAGGCGGCCTATCTTGGTAATCATGCAATTTGCTGCGGAGTGTGAGTGTGTGCGTGCGTGCGTGCGTGTGTGAGAGCGAGAGAGAGTGTGAGCGTGTGTGATTGAGGCTGCCACCTCTCTCCCGGTGCCCTTCCACTCTCCTTTCACTCACTGCGTTCCGCGTATTATCCATCCTCGGTGTGAATGGGAGATGCAGACAGGAGGCGGCGGTGAAAAGCGAAGGATGGAGGGGAGAGGGGGTGGGGGGGTGGGGGGTGAGACGGCGCAGATCAAGGCTCCACATCCACCGGGGGAGCGCACACCTCCACATAAGCCCTCACATATGCGCGCGGGGAGGATACAGAAGAGAGGCTTGTTATGTTTGTACCTGACCCCGACCCCCTCCGCGTTGGTCCATAATGAAGAAATAGAGCGATATTTTATTTTTTATTTTTTAATACCACCGCCGTCTCTGATGCTGAGGAGAGGATGGAGCCCGTTCGAGGCAAAATGGGTCCATAGGCTCATGCGTACCTTTTCGCGTTAACCCCCCTCCCCCCAAAAAAAACACCATAAGATAAAGAAAAGCCGCACACGTACCTTGGAGTAGAGCCAGGGATGTAAAAAACAAAAAGCAAAAAACAAATGCTGAAGTGTCCACAAGGCAACTTTCTCTGAGAGTGCGTCCAACTCCGGCGTGTGGATGCAGGGAAACTTGGCGTCGGGGAGTCGATGGGCAAAAGTTGCGTCTCTCGCTCAAGTTGCGGGGATGTCGGAACCTCCTCACCCACCGCGCGCGTCCCCGGACCCCGGCACTCGGCGCGTCTCTTCTCTCCCCCAACTTGGCTCCCTCACCTTCTCCCCCGTCTTCACCCGCTGTGCGTGCGTGCGTGCGCGCGCGCGCGTGTGTGTGCCGGCCTGCGTCTGCCTGCCTGCCTGCGCTTCGCGCGTGTCTCTCGCTGGTTCTCCGGGCGCAGAGTGGAGCCTCCTCTCCTATTTAAGCCCCTCCACCAGGTCCCCAGTCAGCAGCGCACTCCAGCTCATCCAAGAAGCTGACAAGCACCGTTAGGGAAGGCAGCGCATGTTGCTCTAATGGACCTCATTAAGCTCTACTTACAGATGTTCTCTTAACATAATTGATCTGCAGCGAGTTGAGAGGACGGCAACCTATTCCCCAGCCCCCAATTATGGCCCGGTAATTAGATCCCCAACCTCCAGCTCTCCACACTCACCCTTCTAACATTCCGAAATATCAAAGTATCTTTCTCTCAAAGCGACCGCCCTCCCCCTTTCCTCCTCCTCCTCCTCCTCCTCCTCCACCACCACCCCATCTCCCTCCCTCCCTCACCTCACCTCCATGTCTCCTCCCCTCCCGCTCCCCTCCCACCCACAAGACACTATCGACAGTCAGATCCGCTAACCTTTGTAGTGTAGCCAGACTTAGCAGTGCACCGACTCCGACTGACAGAGCTCACTCACTCTTCTATTCCTCCTTTTCTCGCGTTACCTTCTGTTTTTTGTCCCCCTTATCATCCCTCTTTTTCTCTCTCTCTCCTTCTCTTCCCGTTGGGACACAGAGATGCAGAGAAGGAGAGAGGAGGCGCAGTGAGTGAGTGAGTGGCACAGATGGGTAAAAAAAAAAAAAAAATTAGAGAGGGAGCAAGAAGAAAAAGGAGAAGAGAAGTTAGTACTTTCCATAACGGTTGTGATGATAATATCTGTCAGGGGAAAATCCCTTTTCCATAGCCTGTTTAATCTTAAATAATTCCTGTGATGTGAACAGGAGGGGGTGGTATTTTTTTTTTTTTTTTTTTTTTGGAGAAAAGTGATAGTGCAGCTTTTATAATGCCAATCAGTGCCACTCCTACCAAGCATCTAATTAGCTAGACTGCTAAAACGCAAAGCACTTGACATATATTTACGTAAAAAAAAAAACTGTTTGTGAAGGGGGGGCATGGATTATTTTAGGAGCAAGCGGTGTTGGGTAGGATGTTCACAGGTATTTACTATGTGTGTTGTGCGCATCATTTTCTTTTTTCTGGATGGCTGAATGCATGACCCAGATTGAAGTGTGTGTTTGCTTGTGTGTGTGTGTGTGTGTGTGTGCGTGCGCGTGTGTGTGCGTGTGTTCTCTGCAGCAGTACACGATATTCTGTATTGCTCCTTGACCAGAGGACAGATATCTAAGCGTGCTGGTGATTCAATCAGTGAGCATATGGGTTGTTGTTGTAAAAGGTTTGTAATTCCACTTAAACCTGGTTCTGGTCCGATTGAATGTGTTGCTTTACGGACAGCAAGCTGTTTAGCGGCCATCGTGGTGACTGCACACCAAATGCGATACGTCTAATTTTGTTCTGTGCTGCAGAGCTCCACTGACGTCCAAAAACGATTAAGCCGCGCTGATTAGCCACACCGTTGCACATGTTCTTTAATTACCACGAAGGAGCACACTGTAAGTTTTTTAATGGCTCCCTTTTCATACCGAGCGTGGATAAATCCACCGTTGTGAGTAGGGCTCAACGAAAGCTCTGTGGTTCCCCTGGTTTGCTGAATGTTTGTCAAAAAGCCAACAAATGATAATTAGAGATAATACGATAAGGTTGGAAATCAATAAATTGTCATTTGCTTATTAAGGTCCATCCTGTGAGAGCCATTCGCAAGTGGCCAGCGCATACGTTAATGCTTCTCAAACGTGCCTCCGATGACCCGTTGGGATCAGATCGCACATCCCAGCTTAATGCAAATTCGCATGGACATCATTTGGATTTGCTGTTTAACTAGTTTGACCATACACATTTGTCTATAGCGTGTGTGTGGGTGGGTGTGTGTGTGTGTGGGTCAGCGTGAGCGAAAAAATAGAGGCTGAGTGAATCAATACTTTAGGCACAGCTGCCATTGAATTATGTTTTTTAAACATTAGAAGAAAAGAGATCATGCGGTGATCAATGTGGATAGTGAGGAAGTGGTCACCAATAAATGAGTGCATGGACTCCGAGAAGGGGTAAAAATACTTTTGGTTCATTGTAAAACTGAAGCACGGACGGAGAACACACTCCCCGCCTGGATTTGCAACTATCGCGAACCGTTTTGGAGCAATGACCCCCTGCGTCGTCAGCCCGTTGTTACCCGCTGCTCCCCTACCTGTACCGCCTGTCCCAGGGCAACCGTCATGGCGTGTCTGTCAGAGATGCGGAGAAATGCCACGCGCCGCAGAAGTGCTTTTTGACACCGTCGCACGTCTGTGGCATCCATTTTGCAGAGAGACAACAAGCTCCTGTTGGGTTGACGTGTGACAAAACGCAATGCGGCGGTTGCATTCAGTCGAGGGCAAAGCCGCTCTTATCGCTGAGAGCCATGATATACACCTCACATCGTTTTTTTTTTGACATTGCAATATAATTATTTCATATTTGCAGATTGTTTAAAATATATATACTGTATATGCAATGGCTATATACATGCATATGCATGCCATTCTGCGTCCTGTCCCCCTGCGCGAGCTTAAAAGAATGTCAAAAAGTAAATAGGTGATTTGAAGTCAATTAGTAACACATGTATATTGTTAATTATCTATGGAAAATATAGTTTGAATAAATCTGGATGATTTGATATCCCAGAGGTAGTGTCTGGCCTGTGAAAAGAGCAGAAATGAAAGAGATGCAAGGTTTGCTTTACGAGACGTTTACATCTTAGGGGGTAGGAAATGATGACAATGGTATTTTTTTTTTTAATATTCCTCATTAAAATTAGCATCTGGCTTTGCCAGATGGGGCCTGGCTCGTGTTCAGGTGTCGCCCCTTACCTTTTCCAATTTCCTAACAAGCAACAGTGAGGAAGGTTGCACTTAGCTGTGATGGTTTAACCGGAACTGACCCACGGTGTAAAATGCAAACCGCCTAACAAACGCAATGTTATTTTATCAAGATGTTTGTTTGGATGCTGTGATTCGTTGATCAGGCCTGTCCGCGGCCACTGTGTGTCCGCGACGTGGGTGGGTGGAGCTGGCATGCCGAACGTCCCGACATGTTGACATGAATCACTCGACCTGCACGTTTCAAGAAGCCTGTCAGATAATATAACTTTGAACGCATGTACATCCTTGCGCTTTCCTCCACACGGAGTTGGATAAACACTGCCCCACCACAAATGTATTCAGGCGGTCCGTTTAATCGTCAAATGGTACGCAAACTGGGGTCAAGCCAACATTTACCACTGTAAGTATTAATTATGCACGTCGCCTGCTGGAAGGGGATTTGAACGGTAATTATCGAAGGCTGTATCATTCTCGGTCGTAAACGGGGGCCCGCCGCAGAGGCAAGGCCAAACAACGCGGACCTATAGCGAAGACAGCAGATGTACAGGAAGGCTCGTCTGTGTGTCGTCTGATAAACATTGGCCTCCCTATGGCCGCAGAGCTTGGCTGTGTCTCTCAACGGGTAGCCATGACTATATCAAATGCGTCTTTTGCACTGGCCGTGATTGACTTGCGTGCTCACAAAGTGCGGCAACGTTGTCCTTCGGCCGTGTCCCGGGGACGACTTTGTCGTACCACATCGCTATTCGTCTTTCGTTTTGAAGTCAAGCGTCAACACCAATTGCAGACCACCTATCCAATCGAGTTCCTGATAATGGAATTTCGGCATGACCAATCGGTGACCATCTCAGCTCGCCAAGTAGTTTGCGTCCTCATGTGGGCCCGTGATTTTGAGAGCAGACTAAAGCCCGGACTGTAGGAACTGTCAGGCCTCCGGGGCTCCCACGCAACACCCCGCCACCCTCCGCAAAGGGTTAATGGGCCAGTATTGCAGTGTTATTCCCATGGACTGTGTTGTTTTTGGAAACCGTGTTTGCACGCGGAGCGAAAGCGAGGTCAAGCAAACAGGTTGCTGATCACGAGAGGGCCAGCAGCCTTTGGCCCTTACGGAATACTGTAAAGGCGGCAATGACAAAAAAAACAAAAAACGGTTTGAATTGGCGTTGATATGTAATTGAAACCTTTACTCCAGGCAGCCACCAGGGAATGATCAAGTTGTCGTTTGATCCACTCTAGAGGATGCCCTTAGTATCTCCTGTGCATGCTGACCTCCTGCTCATGTGGAGGAGATGGCTTGTGGGCTTGGGGGCTCGAAGGATTCACGATAGCAGTGGTTGTTAGCCGGCGGATACTATTCCTGATAGTGGTAAATGCAGTTGTTTCTCCATTTTGCTGATGTTGTGATATGGCATGAATACAAGTTGACATATATATATATATATATATATATATATATATATAATGTTTGAAGAATAATGTATAAACAACATAGCATAACTTGACCTTTGGGAGATCAGTGATCTAAAGCACATTATGCTTTACCTTCCATTTGCTGTGTGGACCCAGAGAAATATAACACCCAAATGCCCCTCCAAATAAAAAACAGTAACTGCAGCCGCCTGATAAATGCAGAAGTGTAGAAAAAAAAAAAAAAAAAAAAAAAGACAATTTCCCCGTACAGTGTAGTGGTGTTGTAGTTTAAGAGCGTAAAATGAAAATGCACGCGTCAAAAAAAAAAAAAAAAAAAAAAAAAAGACAATTTCCCCGTACAGTGTAGTGGTGTTGTAGTTTAAGAGCGTAAAATGAAAATGCACGCGTCAAAATGAAAGATAAGTGTCGCGCCGGAGTAGGTGCTCTTCACTTTTAGCCATCAAGTGACAGCAGCGAGAGGATGTAGTAAAAACAAAACATTGTGTGTGTGTGTTAAATATTTCCACGCACACTGTGCGAGTAGACACGGAGCGTTTCTGTTGCGTTGGCCTGTCAGTCAAATGTCGTTTTCGGTGTGATGACAGTATAACGCTGTGCCGACGTAAAGGTGCACATTCACTGGCTATCAGTTCAATTGAATATTGATATCGAGCTGTCGTGGTTGCTGATGTGATGTTGTGTGTGTGTGTGTGTGTGTGTGTGTGTGGGGGGGGGGGGGGGGGGGGGGGGGGGGTGGTGACAATCCTAACATTTCACATCGCTGCCCCTCTTAAGCGAATCTCTTCACTGAGGGGTTTTGACATTTCCTACAGGACACTCCACACCCCTCACTGCGACCATTGTCCTTCCGTAGTGGAGTCGTCTCGGGCAATCCAGGAGCTTAAGGACCAGGTACCTCCATGTGGTCCTTCACACACTCGCACGGGCGCACGCGCGCGGACACACGCGCGCGCGGACACACACTTGTCCCACTCAGGAGAATAGTAAGAGGGGTAAGAAACCACGCTAATAACCAGCGAGAGAGCGGAGCCTCTTCTTTAAAGGCACACTCAGTAATTGCTGCCAGTGCATGACCTTCAAAGTGGGGTCAAGAGCAACGTCATTTTAATGACAACTTTTCCATAACGGCTCAATTTTCTTTGTCTTTTCGTGCCAACCGAGCGGTGTCAGAACGCAGTGGCGGAGCCGTTCTCGCCGCAGACGAAGTCTGGAGAATCACCGTTGGTAATAAGTCAAGAGGGAGCCTTTCAAATCTTAAGAATAGCTGGGCCAAAGACTATTGACCCTGCTTAATACTCCGCCGAGAGTTAATGGAGATGACTTAATTCAAGCGCGCCATTCATTAAAGTCGGCATATAAAAATGAGAAAAAGCAGCCGACAAAGAGAGCCGGGAGTACAGCCAACAGGCCGTTTCATTCTCCGCCTGACTGTGGAACAGGAAACGGCGGAAGGTGGTCAGCGAATCTAGGAGAGAAATCCCACAGCTCATCTGTCGTTTTAGTATTTGACGTGAGCATCTGTAAAGATCTAATGCGACGCTGTAAACCCAACACAGCGCGGTTTTTGCGTCGGGAATGGACTGTGTGCGTCCATTTCCAAAAGCGAGTGACCGTAAACATCTTAAATGCGCACTGTGATGTTCGACAGGAAAAAAAAAAATCAATCTCAACTACGCACGCGGTGTATTTGTTTTTGCCCGCATTGTTGCACGACTCTTTGGAAGAAAGGAAATTCCCCTCACACCAGATTGGGACGCTCCGGGGGGGGGGGGGGGGGGGGGCTCTTTTTTCACCCAAATCACATTTTTTA